>PVKP010008218.1:61535-73626 GCA_004027715.1 Plecturocebus donacophilus | reverse complement strand
AAAAAAAAAAAAAAAAAAAAAAAACCCAGGAGTTGTAACTTTTGTCTCCAATAAAATAGACTTTAATAGTAATAAAGACTAAAAGAAACAAAGAAGGATATTACATAATGGTAAAAGGATCAATGTAACAATAGGAGTTAAAGATTATAAATATATACGTACCTAATATAGGAGGACCCAGATACATAAGACAAGTTTTTATTGACTTACAAAGAGATTTGGACATCCACACAATAATAGCGGGAGATTTTGACATCGAATTGTTAATTTACACTATACCCATTCTGAAAGTGACTATATAATAGGAAGTGAACTACTCTTTAGCATTTGCATAGTATCTCACAGACCTAAATGAAATATTAGTTGACTGTTTGTTAGTTATTTTCTTCCCTTATTCCTTCCTGTCTCTGTTGTTAGGTACAATTGACGGCATAAAAGAGGTTTTTATTACCTTTTTAAGATTGCATTCCAGCCTGGGCAATAGAGCAAGAATTCTGTTATCTCTCCCACTTTTTCTTTCTTCTTCTTTTCTCCTCTCAAAAAAAAAAAAAAAAAGAAAGAAAGAAAAAGTAAGTGATTAGGAGGCCAAGGCAGGAGGATTGTTTGAGATCAGGAATTCAAGACCAGCCTGGGCAACATAGCAAGATATTATTTCTAAAAAAAAATTTTAAATTAAAAAAAAAAAGCAAGTGAGCAAGCAAAAGTTAATCTTCTTTGGAACAAGGAAAGAGGCCAACCTTTTCATGAAGCCAAGGGATTTGAAGGATTGCTAACTATTGGTAATTTTAAAAAGACATATATGAGGCCAAAAACATATGAAAAAGTTCATCATCACTGTTTATTAGAGAAATGCAAATCAAAACCACATTGAGATACCACCTCACGCCAGTTAGAATGGCGATCAGTAAAAAATCTGGAGACAGCAGATGCTGGAGAGGATGTGGAGAAATAGGAACACTTTTACACTGTTGGTAGGAGTATAAACTAGTTCAACCATTGCGGAAGACAGGGTGGTGCTTCCTCGAGGACGTAGAATTAGAAATTTCATTTGACCCAGCAATCCCATTACTGGGTATATACCCAAAGGATTATAAATCATTCTGTTATAAAGACACATGCACACATATATTCATAGTGGCACTGTTTACAATAGCAAAGATCTGGAACCAATCCAAATGCCCATTGACAATATACTGGACAAGGCAAATGTGGCACATATACACCATGGAATATTGCATTTTTAATACATTACTGAGTTAGATTTTAGAATCTTCTTTGGTGAATATATTTGAAATAGGCTAAACATTTGTGCCCTGGCATCAGGCAAAATCACTTGTTCTTCTCCTGTAATACTCCTTGCTGGTTGTTTTCTGTACTGGTCTTTCTTCTTGGAATGATCAGTTTTTGGGGAGAAGTAGACAAAGTAGGTCTGCTTAAGCCTGGCAAAAGACCCTCCCATAGTCCAGTCTGGTACCCTGGAGTTCCACAGTGGGGTCTGTTTGTGAACTTATGACCCATGGTAATCTCAAAGGAAGGACTAACTAATCTAGTGCAGGATTTGGCTTTTCTTGATGCTAGCCTGATATTAACTTAATTTTGCTTCCAGCTAACCCCAAGGGTAGGGTTAGGCTATTTGGGATACTAACACTGTGACTTGGCTGTCTATTATGTAGATTTATCTCTGTTGTTCCTCATCCCTACCCCTGCCATTTTAGGTAATTCCCAGGATTCAGAGTGATGTTTATTCTGCTTCTCCACAATTTTTTTTTCCTGTTTTTGAGATGGAGTCTCACTCTGTTGTCCAGGCTGGAGTACAGTGGTGCAATCTTGGCTCACTGCAACCTCCACTCTGTGGGTTCAGGTGATTCTCCTGCCTCAGCCTCTCCATTAGCTGAGATTACAGGTGTGTGCCACCATGCCTGGCTAATTTTTTCATTTTTAGTAAATACAGGGTTTCACCATGTTAGTCAAGCTGGTCCCGAACTCCTAACCTCAAGTTATCTGAGGTCACTTGAGATCACTCAAAGTGCTGGGATTACAGGCATGCGCCACCACGCCTGGCCTCCACTATTCAAATTTTCTAAAATAATTTTTTTAAGATAGGTCTTGCTCTGTTGCCCAGGCTGCAGTGCAAAGACATGATCATGGCTCCCTGCAGCCTCGAACTCCTGGAGTCAAGCAACCCACCCACTTCAGCCTTTCAAGTAGTTGAGATTACAGGTGTGTGCTATCATGCCTGTCTAAGTTTTAAAAAATATTTTTCATAGAGACAGGGTCTTGCTATGTTGCTTAGGTTGGTCTGGTCTCAAATTCCTGGCCTCAAGCAATCCTCCTGCCTCAGCCTTGGCCTCCTGAATCTCCGAAACATTTTTTTTTTCATAGCTTAAAATAAACATTTTACTTTTATTAAAAATGAGGGTTTTTTGTGTTTATTTTTGAAAAATAGACTAGAATAAATTCTTATCTATCTAGAAGAGTTTAGTTTACCTTTAGTAGAAAGGAAACTCTTAAGTACAATTCTTTAGTAAGGTGGCAAGAGCAATTTGAAAATTAGGTGAGAACAAAAAGTTTATGAGAAGAGTACCAAGATCTAGAGAAGGATCCTAGACCAAAGAGGGTTTATAGTCTGAACAGGGAGGAAGCAGATGAGACATAAATACTGCTGTGTATTCAAAAGTAGAGCCTGACAAAGCTAAAACACTTTCTAAATATTAACTTTTGATCCGATTCAGCAATCCTGATAGACACATTAGCATAGCAAATGGTAAAGTAAGGCAAACGATAAAATTATGTGTGCATGCCCAGAAACAAAATTCAAGCATAGGCAATCTCCTTCTATGCCTCTTCACCCTTTTCTGTAGCAGCATAAGCAGCCTGCAGGTGACTCTGTGTAGGTGTCTTTAGGGAAAGTAAATTGGTCACCAAAGCTCTGTAATAGTTATGAATGTGGAAGCTGATCCAAACTAATAGTGGACAAGTTAGAACCAATTCTAAGCTTGAAAAACAGTTAAAAAAATCTCTCTTACTGCACAGGATGAAAAATGGTAGAATATTCTCATTAAGATAGTAGAAGGGGTTGGGCACGGTGGGTCATGCCTGTAATCTCAGCACTTTGGGAGGCCATGGCAGGTGGATCACCTGAGGTAGGGAGTTAGAGACCAGCCTGACCAACATGGAGAAACCCCATCTCTACTAAAAATACAAAATTAGCCAGGCGTGATGGCACATGCCTGTAATCTCAGCTACTAGGGAGGCTGAGGCAGGAGAATAGATTGAACCAGGAGGCAGAGGTTTCAGTGAGCTGAGATTGTGCCTTTGCACTCCAGCCTGGGCAACAAAAGTGAAATGCCATCTCAAAAAAAAAAAAAAAAAAAAAAAAAAAAGATAGTAGAAGGCCAGTGTCTTGGAATTGAGTGCTGAGCTCTAGTTGTGGGAAGTTGTGAATTAGGCCAGATGTTCTAGAAGAAATTGAGCAGTATAATAAAGTGATTTGATGGCTTTCCCTTTGTTGCCAGAAGTGAAGGGGAAGGAGTTATGGGAGGGTATCACAAAGGCTTGTTTTTCCCTAGTAGGTGTGGAGTTTCCAGAAGAAACAAACAGATCTCCTCCTCGCCTTTTATAAGCATAGAATTACAAAATTAGAAACAGCCATGCAGGAGGTACAGCAAGCACTGGTTAGCCAAGACAAGTAAGTAACAAGTCAATCCCTAGAGAGCTTTTTTTTTTTGTCTTTCTAAGAAGTGACAGTCCTTATTTCCTTGTGTTTGCAAAGCCTGGAAATTGCTCCATATATATTTGTTTGTTTGGGAAAATCAGGTACAGAGTCTTTGATCCCCTGAAGCTCCATTTTTTTTTTCTTTCTGCCCTCCAGAGGCCCTCCTCACTTTATAGTTTTCCTCTTTTATTTTCCAGTATCAGAAACTGCTTCCCAGCCCAGGTGCAGTGGCTCACACTTAAAATCCTAGAATTTTGGATGGCCAAAGCAGAAGGATCACTTGAGTCCAGGAGAAAACCAGCCTGGGCAACATAGCGAGACTCTGTTTCTAAAAAAAAAAAATAGTTTTTAAATAAAAAATTAGCCAGACATGGTGGTTCCCACCTGTAGTCCCAGCTACTTGGGAGGCTAAGGCTGGAGGATCCTTTGAGCCCAGGAGTCTGAGTTACAGTGAGTTATGATTACACCACTACACTCCAGCCTAGGTGAAAAAGTGAGACACTGTCTCAAAAAACAAAACAAAACCCTCCGCTTCTTTTTGAAAAATCAGATATAGCTGATTCACACTGATAACACTCATTGTAGCATCAACCTCCTGGGCTCAAGTGATCCTCCCACTTCAGCTTCCCAAGTAGTTGGGACTACAAGTGCATGCGACTATGCCTGGCTAATTTTTGTATTTTTTTTTTTTTTTTGTAGAGATCGAGTCTCTCCACATTGCCTAGGCTGGTCTGGATTTTTTTTTTCTTCTTTTTAAATTTATTATTATTGTTTTTTTTTTTTTTTATGAACTACTTCAAGTATTTGCATGTTAACTGTCTTTGGGGGCCATGCTAATCTTCTCTGTATTGTTCTAATTTTGGTGTATGTGCTGCCAGAGCAATCAAAAGATGGAATCTTTGATAAAAATTTTTAGACATCAGCAGGCCAGGGATGTGTGTGTGTGGAGAGAGGAAATGGATTTTTTTGCAAATTCCCCTGAAATCATACCAAGTAATTGCTTATTTTGTCTACCTGATTGTTTTTATTGTCAAAATCCTGCCATTGTCTCTTTCAATCACAAAATCTCTGATAGAAATAGCTTGTATAGCTGCAAGCATTTCTCAATAAGCATTAAATAGATGTTAATAGTTACAATAAGAAAAAAATCAGGTTTTTAATCCCTGATCTGCTGGAGCTGATTGTTTTCATCTTTTGCCTAGAGAATTGTCAGTCTTAAGGAAGGAGAATGGAGAACTGAAGAAACTTCTAGCCATTCTAAAGGTAAATGAAATAGATTTTCCTTATTATTTTCTCTCCTACTTTTCTCATCGATCTAGCTGACTGTATAGAATAGTGTTTCCTAACCTTTTTCTCATCATGGAACACACAAAAATTGATATTTGTACAATAAGCACACTATACTAAATGGATGAGGTCTCAGCAGACCTTGGAGGACTGAAAGGATCAATATATAGCACACTTGTAATCCATTCACAACATATCAGTTAGAAAGTTCTCTTGTAGAGGAGACATCTGTTGCAATTCAAAAATTTCTCTTCAAGAAACTCAAGACACCTCAGGACCCTTCCTCTGCATCACACTCTACTTCCTAAATATTTTTTCTTCCTAAGAATGTTCTGTGTATTCGTATAATTTTCCTATTGATCCCACTCCTATAATTATTCAAGCAAATTGTAGTATGTCATTTCCCTTTCTCTCCCCAGAGACTCCATATTTCCCCACATATGTTAGTCTGTGGGATTCCCTATGTGCACTTATGAAGAACTAAAATTTTATTCCCTCAAAGCTCATAATATCCTAAGGAAATACTGCTGCTACTTTTCCTCCTACTAGGAATCTTAGCAACCCTGACTAAGGGGCATTGAGCTTAGTTATCTAACAAGTAAGACTAAAGATCTGTTGATTAGGATCCTCAGTTGCAGCTTTCTTCACTCCTGTATTTATTTTTTTTAACCTATAGGAATCTCCAAGTTGGTACCAAGGAAGCAGGTCAGTTTTATCAGCTTCCATACTAGCCCAGTCCCCTGAAAATTCCTATTCTTTCTTGACTCCTGGCTGTGTGAGCTCTGAGAGAAAGAAAATGGTTGATGAATTTAGCTTTCACTTCTCCGAGAAAGAGTTACTGAAAAGTGCCGAAGTAAAATTTTAATTGTAATGCTCACCCTGGACTGTCATCTTACGAAATCCTACTCATCCTTCAAAATTCAACTCAGTCATTTCCTCTGTGAAGATTAGGTAGAGTTAGATGATCTATTCATTCATTCAATAAATATTAAGTGCCTACAGTTTATCAGGTACTGTGTTAGGGGCTGGATATATGCCACTGGTCCTTTCTAATTAGTGATATGTATGCTCTACCAAATGTTAAAAAACGTGTGTGTATGTGTGTGTGTGTGTATTATTTTATTATTATTATTATTATTATTTGAGACAGAGTTTTGCTCTTGTTGCCCAGGCTGGAGTGCACTGGTTCAATCTCAGCTCACCCACAACCTCCACCTCCCGAGTTCAAGCGAGTCTCTCCTGCCTCAGCCTCCTGAGTAGCTGGAATTACAGACATGTGCCACCACACCCTGCTAATTTTGTATTTTTTAGTGGAGATGGGGTTTCTCCATGTTGGTCAGGCTGGTCTCGAACTCCCAACCTCAGGTGATTCATCCACCTCGGCCTCCCAAAGTGCTGGAATTACAAGCGTGAGCCACCACACCCAGCCTAAAAATATTTTTAATATCAGCTCTGCATTGATGGATTAAAAAGACATGGCCTTACATGCATAGAAATTACAGTCAAGTGTTCTTTTGTCCTTCTGTACTTCTGATAAGCCCATTATGACACTTAAACACTGCTCTGGTTGTTTTTTTAATCTCTCCCACTAGCCTGTAAGCCTCACAGTTATTCTAGTTACCTTTGTAATCTCAGGATCTAGGAAATATGGACACAAATATATGCTTGTTGGATGGCATCCTTCTTTCTGGTTATTTTGGGTTTAGTTCTTTTTCTAGTTTCTTAAGGTGGATGAGAGGATGGAGGGATGTATGAATGGATGGACAGATATATGGTTGAGAGTACTTGGTAAGGCACTGGGGAGAGAAGAAAGGTGAATTTTACAACTTTTACTATGGGCAACACAGAGGTGGAGAAAGCTCCACTTAGGGAGTTGGAGAGCAACGGATGGAAACGTTGCTTCCATATGTGGGGATGCTACCTATAATACATGAGAGTAAGCAATTTGTGTTCAGAGAGGAAGCTATTATTTCTGTAAACAATGATCTGATTGATCCTCTAAAGTGGCACTTAACCTCTGCTTAGGGGGATTTGAGCCGCTTCTCTATTTTTTCCTTGCAGGTCAACCACACCTCGACCAGTGGGCATTACTTCCCCATCACAGTCAGGTGAAGAACATTTTTTTTCCTTAAATATCTGTGTGAGTTGAATATCCTTTCCCTATATAGACGATGGTCTCCTCTCAGAGACAATAATGTGATCTTCCTAACTTTATGTATAATATGAAAACATCATATAACAGATTACCACTCACAACAAATTGGCCAGGCAAGGCAGGGTGCACCATTGATGACAACTTTTTATTCTGCACTCTATTCTCTTTCAGTTACCCCACGACCCAGTTCCCAGCATAGCAGTCAAGTGGTCAGGTAAGCCTACACAGTAACATTAAAACTGTTGGCAAGAGTTGGAAGATGAAAGAAATATCTAGATGTGGCTCAGATTGGGACTGACAAAATTTTAGGTCTATGTAGAAGTTTAAAGCTAGGCTTTTTTTTTTTTTTTCAAGCCAGACTATATCTGGCTTTATTAAAGATACTTTCCATAAACAATCATGGTATTTTAGGCAGGACATGGGCAGACAATCTTTAACAGTATACAACTTTCAGACTCCCTTCTTCAGTGGACTACCAAAAATCAGAAAGCCATTAAAAAACCCCAGGAAGTCTTCATCTGATGCTCTGAACAGGGAAAGTTTAGAGTGAGGGTTGACATTTCACATTTAGCCTGTTGTTTAACAACTTTTCACAAGCCGACCCTGCTTTCAGGAAGTGAAATGAAAATGGCAGAATTTTGCCAGGCGCAGTGGCCCACACCTGTAATCCCAACGCTTTCGGAGGCTGAGGCGGGTGGATCACCTGAGGTCAGGAGTTAGAGACCAGTCTGGCCAACATGGTGAAAACTTGTTTCTACTAAAAATACAAAAAAAAGTAGCTGGGTGTGGTGGCATGTGCCTGTAATCCCAGCTACTTGGGAGGCTGAGGCAGGGGAATCTCTTGAACCCGGTAGGCAGAGGTTGCAGTGAGCCAAGATCTCGCCACTGCACTCTAGCCTGGTGACAGAGTCAGACTCTGTCAAAGAAAGAAAGAAGAAAGAAAGAAAGAGAGAGAGAGAGAGAGAGAGAGAGAGAGAGAGAAAGAAAGAAAGAAAGAAAGAAAATGGCAGAATTTATCTGAAGATCCATAATCTAGAAACGGAACCACTGTTCTTTTTACAGGTGCCATGTTAGTAGAATCACTGGAAAGTCCAGATGGCCTGACACACTGGTAACCAATGACTGGGGGTCAGGTCCCAATAGATGTCTGGGCTTAAGGGAGTTAAGTCTATGCTGAAAGATGGAAAGGGAGAAGAGGACATACAAACAAATTTGTTTTTCCATACCACAAGGCTTTTGTGCCAAGGTGGCCATGTGTGTCAAAATCAGGGAATCCCTCCTCCTGGGAGCCAAGAGGAAGTCTCTCAAAATTAGAAGAGAAAGGTGTTTTCCCCACATCCATCTAGCTTTGAAGACATTTTATTAGTGACATATGCCCCTTTCCCAAAAAACAACAATGAAGTGTTCTGTGTATTAATAACATACAAAGCTAGGTTTTTTGAGGCTGGCTGCACGGTGGCTCATGTCTGTAATCCCAGAATTTTGAGAGGCTGAGGCGGGTGGATCACTTGAGGTCAGTTCAGTACCAGCCTGGCCACCATGGTGAAACCCTGTCTTTACTAAAAATACAAAATTTAGCCGGGCGTGGTGGTACACACCTGTAGTCCTACCTACTCGGGAGGCTGAGGCATGAGAATCACTTGAACCCAGGAGGCAGAGGTTGCAGTGAGCTGAGCTTGTGCCATTGTGCTCCAGCCTGGGCAACAGAGTGAGACCCCATCTGAAAAAAACAAAAAGAAAACAACAACAATAAATAAAACTAGGTTTTTTGCTTTTTTTTTTCCTTTTTGTTTCACCTTATACAGTCGATCCTCCTCAGCGGAATCTATTCCTTATAGAGAGGCTGGCTTTGGTAACTTCCAACAAGTAAGCAATGTTCACCTTCTCTTTCCAGATTGAAGTTTCTAATGCTAAATGAAAGCAAAGGTTTATTGAGAACTTAAATTATATTGGTTTTGGCATAAATTATCTGATGTCATACTGGACCCTATTTTCTTTTGGCAACAGAGACCTGATGTTAAAAACTGACACAGAATAAATAGGGGTGGAAATAGTAGAAGTGTTTCAGGACTGAAATAACAGTGTCCATGGTGTTCATTTGGAAAGAGTAAAGTATGGCTCTTTCTTAAACTAGTTTGCTCACTGTAGTAGAATAATATATGCTTGAATGTGTAGATATAGATAAATAGGGAATAGGGAAGCCAGAGAACTGAGATATATTTATTAATTGATGCTTATTATTTGTCTATCAGGGAGGCAGAGGTCTGCAGGAAAGGAGAACTCCAAGAAACCCTTATAATGGTGAGAGGAGGGAGAAAGGGTGTCAGAAGTCAACCTACTCTATGCAGAGATCTGCGGATTTCTGGTTTTCTATGTCTAATAGAATGCCATTTCACTTGTTTTTTTTTCCAGACAGTGATTCCAGGTATCCATATATATATATTACAGGTTTTTCAAATAATGATATTTTTGTCCTCCGATTAATAAGGGGGAAATAAAGATTCGAGTGATAGAAAGTCATTGAAAACTTCTGGTAGGAGATGGAGGATAACTTTTCAGTAAAATTGAGTTGGAATTTTTTGAATTGCCAGAAGATGGCAGTATAAGCTAATTGTAAGAAGAAGGTTCACAAGATGCCGACTGTTGGCCTGAAGGGTATCTGACTTCTTCGCTGTGTTTTAAACATAAAAATATTCCAGTGAAGGAATGTTTTAGGTCTGCTTACTTAATTTCTTACCTACAGCCCCTTAAAACTATTACTGTTGTTACCATTTTCAAGGGCATTAGCCAGTACCTGGAGAATACCTATCAGAGAGGACTTTCACAAGACAGAATTTGAAATTACCAAATCTTTTTTTTTTTTTTAATTCTCTGAATAGTCTCCCACCTCAGCCTCCTGAGTAGCTAGAATAAAAGGCATGTGCCACTATGCCTAGCTAGTTTTTTAAATTTAAATTTTAATTTCTTTGTAGAGATGAGGTCTCCCTGTGTTGCCCTGACTGGTCTCGAACTCCTGGGCTCAAGCAATCCCCCTGCCTCTGCTCCCAAAGTGCTGGGATTATAGGCATGAGCAACCATGCCTGGTCCCTGTTGTCAAATTGTCTAATTTTATCTTCAATTATATCAATTTTTGCTTATGTATTTTAGGACTGTTGTTAGGTGCATATATAAATGTTTCTCTTCTTGATAAATTGACCCCTTAATCATTATTGAATGCCTTTGTCTCTTATAACAATTTTCTTTTTTTTGTCTTGAGACAGAGTCTCACTCTGTCATCCTGGCTGAAGTTCAGTGGCAAAAATCTCAGCTCACTGCAACCTCCACCTCCTGGCTTCAAGCAATTCTCGTGCCTCAGACTCTTGAGTAGCTGGAATTGCAGGCATGTGCCACCACGCCTGGCAAATTTTTGTATTTTTAGTATAGAGATGAGGTTTTGCCATGTTGGCCAGGCTGGTCTCAAACTCCTGGCTTCAGGTGATCTGCCTGCCTTGGCCTCCTAAAGTGCTGGGATTACAGGCATGAGCCACTGTGCCTGGCCCAACAATTTTGTCTTTTTTTTTTTTGAGACTGAGTCTTGCTCTGTAACCCAGGCTGGAGTGCAGTGGTGCAATCTCAGTTCACGGCAACCTCCCCCTCCCTGGTCCTGGTTCAAGCAATTCTCCTGCCTCAGCCTCACTGTGCCCAGCTCTTTTTGTATTTTTAGCAGAGACAGGGTTTCACCTTGTTGGCCAGGCTGGTCTTGAACTCCTGACCTCATGATCCACCTGCCCCAGCCTCCCAAAGTGCTGGGATTACAGGTGTGAGCCCGGCCAATTTTGTCTTAAAGTCTATTTTGTCTGGTATTAGTATAGCCACTCTTGTTCACTTTTTTTTTGCATGGAATATATGTTTTCATCCTTCTCCTTTAAACCTATATGCATTTTTTTAATCCAAAGTGAGTCTCTTGTAGACTGTGTATAGTTGGACTTGTTTTTTCTTACATCTTTTTGCCAGTTTCTGCCTTTTAAGTCATTTACATTTAATGTAATTACAGATAAGGAAGGACTGACTTCTGCATTTTGTTATTTGTTTTCTATATGTCATGCTTTTTGGTTAGCCTTTTGTTTGTCCCAGTTGATATTTATCTTCTTAGGTAGCCAAACAAGTGCTTCTAATTGTTTTCAGCAGACTGGGGAAAAGGTTTTTCTGCACTTGGTAAGCTCTGAGCTCCAAGTCCTGGTGCTGTCAAATAAAGACAAGCTTGAAGGTGAGGTCTTTCAGGGAACCACTAGATAGGTCAAATAATGACAGTTCTTTGGGAATGAGTCCTTCAAAAAGCTCCAACCCTGTTCCATTCCCTCTAGTGATTGTCAGACTATTGGTTTTCACCATGAGTGTGCCCTGTTGGTTTTCAAGGCTACCATGGAGCTGGAGAAGGAGAAATGGCAATAGAGCAAGTTAAAATGCCACAAACCTTGCTGTTTTTACTAACATTCTGGTATTTTTCTTGAATAAACATCCTCTAGATTACTACAAGCCCTTTGTTAATTTCCAGATTTCTGAAAAAGTTTATTCTGACCATTATGCCAATGTTCTCATTGTTTTTATGGAGGAGGAAATTTTTGGAGATCTTTGTTCTGCCACTCGTAGCTATTTTTTACCTATTCTTTCTGGTTATTTCCATCTTGGAGGGGAAGCCAAGGTACAGATACATTAGAGCACATGAAGGCAGTGAGGGATCTCGGCCCACAGTCTCATGAAAGGGAGAGGAAAGCACCTGTTAGAGATACTGCTATGTGATTTGTGAGCTTTTTCACTTGCCATTAGCCCCCAAGCCTAACATATATACTAAAAATCTTTGATCTCCATTTCCTTTTCCTTGGCCCCCAGTATACCCGAATCTCTTCTCTAGTTCATGGATTATCTCACAGGCTTATTTTTATGCTTTCCAGAAA
>PVKP010008218.1:0-61435 GCA_004027715.1 Plecturocebus donacophilus | reverse complement strand
AAACACCGTCTCTACTAAAAATACAAAAATTAGCCGGGAGTGGTAGCACGTGCCTGTAATCCCAGCTACTCAGGAGGCTGAGGCAGGAGAATTGCTTGAACCTGGGAGGCGGAGGGTGCAGTGAGCCGAGACGGTGCCACTGCCCTCCAGCCTGGGTGACAGAGACTCTGTCTCAATAACAAAACAAATCAAAACGAAAATAGAAAACTCTGCCAGAAGCCCTAGGGTTACTTCTCCACTGGCTTGTACCGCTGAAGTTTATAACATGCCTTATAAACAAAAAAGAAAGTTGGATAGCACTGTGTTTAATATACATCCAAATTAGTGTATTTTGGCCAGGCAAGTGTAGTGGCTCCCACCTATAATCCTGGGATTATACTTAGGGAGGCCAAGGTGGGAGGCTTGTTTAAGCCCAGGTGTTGGCAACCAGCCTGGGCAACAAAGTGAGACCAAATTTGCTGGGCTTTATGGGCCACTTGGAAGGCTGAGATGGGAGGATCGCTTGAGTCTAGGAAGTCAAGGCTGCAGTGAGCCATGGTCATACTACTGCACTCCAACCTGGGCAACAGAATGAGACCCTGTCTCAAAAAAAATTATTTTATTATTAGTTGCAAGCAGGGGAGTTTTTCCTCTCTGGCCTAACTATATAGGCTCTTACATTAAATATTCTTTTTATTTTTACCTTTACCTTTCTTTTTCTCTGCTGATGCTTTTATTTCCCTTCCTTAGACCTTCATCTGCCTCCTCTGGACAGGGGATTTTTTCTTTCAGACCATCCCCAAATGGGCATTCAGGCCACACAGGAGTCCTTACCTCCAACAACTCTGGTAAGTTAACATTTCCAAAGGAGTGGAGTTTCAACTATAGACACATATACTAAAATGAAGATTTTCAAGATGACAAGAAATTGGGGTTTGCCCCCGAAGAGCATTTTCTCTAGTTGGCTCCTTAATATTCTTTAAGAGCCATCCCATTTCCTTCACGGTGAAGGGAAACTGGATTTTCCCTGGTGAGCCCTCATCCTGTCACCATCGAGTCTTACTATTGAGCCAGAAGTTTGGCCTATAGGATTAAACTGGCTTCTCAAAAGTCCCTATACTGAAAATGCTGGGCACTCAGTTCTGAGGATTATAAGGCCAATATCCATTCTTCTCCCCATCTTTTTCAGTAAAGGTGCTACCACCAGTCCTCTTGCTAAGGGGCTGCCATCTTCCTTAGCTCACCTAAATATTTATATTGCCTGTCTTTCCACTTATAGTTAAATCTCAGACCTCTCTGCCAGTACCTAGTCCTCACAGGATAAGAGCGGACTTTATAACCCATCTCTTAAATTGCTAATTGTCTTTCCCTTCTGAGTAGTGTTCCTTCAATTAAGAACTACCTTGTTACCCTGACCCACAAGTAACACTGCCGAGAAACTGCCCAAGCAAGTTATCTTTCGCTGTTCCATTTTATCCTTCAGCTCAGAGGGAGAGCAGAACCACACTAGAGAGTTTTCCTAGTTTCCAGCTACCAGTCCTGCAGGTGAGACCTGGCTAGTCTAACTTGTCTGTGCATAAAATCTCACATGGTTAAGCCTGCACACCAAATGCCTCATTCTGGTCTTAGGGTGATGGAATATAACCAGTGAAGAACGACATGGATTTCAACTCTGGTAACCATATGTTCACAATTTTCCAGAATGGCCTCAATTTCAGATTTTATCCTACTGTTAGATTAGCTTCCTGGTTTGGGATTTTTAAAAGGAAGTCACATGGTAGTGAGAGGCTTTATACTGAGAGGTCTTGGCCAGGGTGAAATAAGTGTGGACACACTGACATTCTCAGTAGTTCCACAAGACAGTATTTTATATGAAATATATCTTTTGGGTAGAGGTACTATTTGAATTAGGAAAAACCACATTTACTTTTCCAGAGATAGCTAGAATAATATTTTATAAATTTATGGGACTATGATTCTGATTCCGGCAACAAAAGGAAAAGGGCGTGGTAACAAGGAGAGGTTTGTAAAGAGCCCTATTAAATGAAGCTGTGAGGGCGGGGGCAGTGGCTCATGCCAGTAATCTCAGCACTTTGGGAGGCTGAAGGGGGTGGATCACCTGAGGTCTGGAGTTAGAGACCAGCCTGATCAATATGGTAAAACCCCTCTCTACTAAAAATACAAAATTAGCTGGGCGTGGTGGTGTGCACCTGTAATCTCAGCTACTTGAGAGGCTGAGACAGGAAAATTGCAAGAAAGAAAAAAGTCCAGTCTTGCCTCTTTTTTTAATGGCTTGGGTTTTCAGTATATTTAGGCCCCTTTTTCACTCCAAGCTCCTGGTGTCCCCAGGAACAGTTCCTTCATACTAAGGTAGGTATATATTTTGCTCCCGTATTCCAAGATGACCTTTATTTTCATCAGTAAGAAATTAGGGGCTGGGTGCGGTGGCTCACACCTGTAATCCCAGTACTTTGGGAGGCTGAGGCAGGTGGATTGCCTGAGCTTAGGAGTTCGCAACCAGCCTGGGCAACACAGTGAAACCTCATCTCTAATAAAATCCCAAAAAAATTAGCTGGGTGTGGCAGTGTGCACCTGTAGTCCCAGCTAGTTGGGAGGTTGAGGCAGGAGAATTGCTTGAACCTGGGAGGCTGAGGTTGCAGTGAGCTGAGATCACACCATTGCACTCCAGCCTGGGCAACAAGAGTGAAACTCCATCTCAAAAAAAAAGAAGAAAGAAATAAATAAATTAGGGTCTAAGCCTTAAGAGTCAACACTAGGGAAATAACATTCCTCCCTAAGATCCTCACAAATGGAGGGATTAACCTACAGATGAAAAAAGACTTAAAAGCTCTATAAACCGTCTATAAATATATGGCCTCTAATTGGATCTTGACTGAAACAAGCTGTAAAATCAAAAAACATTCATGAGACAATTGAAGAAAGTTAACCTATTGGACATTTGATATTAAATAATTGTTAGCATTGGAGAATTTTTTGGTATGATATTGTAGTTATATTTTTAAAAATAGCTTTTCTCTTTTATAGATACATACTAAAGTTTTTATAGATGGAAAGTTAAATGATGTCTGGGGTTTGCATCAGTGTAATTTAGTAGAGAGAGACATGGAAGAGTAGAAATAAAAGATTGGCCATGAATTATTTGTTAAAGATGGACAATGGGCACATGAGTTCATTATACTATTCTATATATTTTTTGAAAATGTGAAAGTTGTTTTTTTAATTTTGTATTTTTTTATATTTTTGTATTTTTCGTAGAGACACCATGTTGGTCAGGCTGGTCTCAATCTCCTGACCTCAGGTGATCCACCTGCCTCGGCCTCCCAAAGTACTGGGATTACAGGCGTGAGTCACTGCGCCTGGCCGAAAATGTGTAAGTTTTTAAAAGTTATTGAAGGAAATACCACCTCCTCAGAACTCTGCCTCCTGGATAGTTATCTCTGGGTATGGTAGTCATATGTCCCAGATTTTCTGAAATAGTTTTTCAAATATTTGTCATTATTATTATCACCATAAGCCACTGAAATATTCCAGAGATTGTCACATTAGATGTAGCAAATCCTAGTTTGGAATAGTTAGTTATCATGCAATGAAGAAAACTATGGGGAATTAACAGCAGTGGTTTCTGTCTCAATAAGCTTCATACAATGGGTTGAGAGAGACTTGCTTGCCCTTTTTGTTGTTATAAAAACCCACATCTATCTTCTTGTCCTCTGCTGCAGATTCCCTACCAACAACAGAGGCAGATGGGATTATCCAGTGGGAGAGAAGCATGGAGCACTTCCAGATAGATCATCTTCAAGGTCTGATCTATACATACTGCTGAAGGATAGACTGTAGCATCCATACCCATTGGGGTGATGGCTCTGGAAAAAGTACCCTAGTGTTGTTTCCTGGTTTCACTCTGTACCTTATGCTTCCTCATCTTTACCCTATTCACCCTTATCACCTCCCGGGACAGTGGTCAGGTCTTAGAAAAGGCTAGTGCTTCAAGATGATTGTCTCTTCCAGAAGACATAGGTAGCTTCCCTCATTTCCTATAACTTGAAACAAAGATTGTAAAAATAATTCTTGGCATCATGCTTGGTTGGGAGTTGGGAATGGGGATGTGGTGGGTCATATATGCATCACTGTTTCATTTCTGGATTTCATTTTTAGCTTTGGATATACTCTCCCATTGCCAGTGTTAACAAGCAACATCTCTGTTCTTTGTCCTTATACTTTTTCTGTTTGCCTATTGTTTCCTCTATGCTTAGTTACTATTAAATATGTTAATTTTCCTTTTTATTGAAAACAACTGTTAGAGACACTGATTTTCAGCTTAGTAGAGTATACAGGTAGTAAAATTAAGAGGATGTCCTTTTACTGTTAAAATTCTATCACTATTACAAGCTCTAGAATGGTGGAGTGGGCAAACAACACCCCACTGAGATCAAACACGTATTCTACTTTGGGTACTGAACGGCAGAAATGAGGAATTTAATAGGTTAGCCACTCACAAACTGGCCTTAAGCAAAAATACTGGGAAAACAGAAAATAGCAGGCATCTGTCAGAAATAAATTAGGTCGGGAATTATCTTGCTTATCTGAACTAGGATCCCTATACCCTTTCTGGTACTCTGAATTTATTTTTAAAGGAATTTCTAGACACCCTCTCTTCTGGGCAAGAGCCTTTTCTGTAGCAAATGGAGTTACCTCCAAGACTCTTGTATCTCTGTTACTCCTGAAGCCTCAGAAATTTTAGTCATTATCATTTGATGGCTGAGAAACAATCTGCCTGATGATAGATGCTGAGCTACTTCCTTTTAAAGTTTTTGTTCTTCTTTTAATTTACCTCAATAAGTCCTGCCCCTTCAAACAATAAGAGTATGCTGAATTAGAATGTTAATGGATTTGGTTCCATTAATCCCTAAACCATAGAAGTAGCAAAGTGGATGAGAGAGAAACAATTTTATTTTTGGCCTTTTTATTATTATTCTAGAATTTTAGGGCTTCCACTCTTTTATTTTTAGATGGTTAACTCATTGATGATACCTATTTGCCATATAGCTGATCCCAACTGATGAAAACCATTCTAAAACATCAATAATTAATTCACTTAAAGACCATGGTCCCTCTGTCCCTAAGACAGATCCTATAAAGAGAGGGAAAAGTCTCTTTTCTGGAAACAAACTGACGGCAAAAAGATGAAGAATTAGTCTCTGTCAAGCTGGACAGGAGGTAGTTATGAGGTTTGTAAAACCAAACCTGAAACCTACCTCCACTGCCCTTCAACCAGGAGAAACTGTTCCCTCTCTTTCACCCCTTTGTAACATAATTCTACTTTTTAAAAGGTCTTCTTTTCTAATTATCACCTCCAATAAATATCCATTCTAAATTATTCTCCACCCAATTATTAAAGTTTTTCACAAGCTTGGTGGGGGAAGATTTACCCTGAGACAAATAGTTAACAGAGTGAGGATTTTGGAAAGAGAGAAAAAGCTACAAGGCAAAGTGGTCCCAGCATAAGAAATGAAAATATTCTGCCACCTGTGATTCAGTCATGAAGCAGGTGAAACATATAAAATCATGATGTTATGAGGAAAAGGAAGTTAATATTTGTGATGAGACTGGGACTTACTGAGAATCTCAGTTGTCTAGGAAATGATCAGTTATTAAGAAAAAAAGTGAGAGTCAGCTGCATTACACACAGACTTGTGTTCAGCAAAGGGGTGCAAGGCAGCCTTATATTCCAGGAAAGATGGTAGGGTTGGGGATGCGCTGGAATCATCAATCGAATTAGAATCCTTTACTCCTTTCCAATCCTCTCTATAGTACACTAAGGGAAAAGAACAGCAGACATAAGGAGAGCAAGTGTCATTTCCCAGCCCATGGTTTCTCCAGATCCTTAGTACACTCAACATGGAGGTTAGAGGTCTGGATTTCTGCTGATCCAATCCCAGCCTTACTTAGTGCCCTATGGTCATCCTCCCTGGCTCACTCTCACTACATTCCCCTGCCACCCACCCTGAAGAACACAACACTTTTTAGTTCTCTACCACAAGGTAATTTTAAAATGTGGTTTCTTTGTCAAACAGTTGCTAAGTTGGTTCATCTTTTAGTAACAGACCTCCCCTCCCCCAGCTCCCCACTCAGTCTTGTATGATCACATCATCATCATCATCAACATCATCTTCCTCCTCCTCCTCTTCTTCCTCATCATCTTCTGGCAGTTCTTCCTCCTCCTCTTCCTCTTCTTCATCTAGACAAACTACCACTTCAGCTGGCTGAGGTAATCGAGAGTCAAACCAATCCAGTACCTGCTGGGTGCTAAGCCTTGAAGCCTGACTCAGTCGAGGGATATCAGTCTCCCGTAGCTGTTGGTGGGCTGCCCAGTACCTCTCCAAGGGCTGCATATCCGGTGGGGGTGGAGGGATTGGCAGAGGTGGTGTCTCAGCCCTTTCATTCAAGGAGCGGGTTGATGGTGGAGGTGGTGTAGGAATTACTGGGTCTTGGAAACTAGGGGCACCAGGTACTGCGTTGTCCCGAAACCATTTTAGTTGCCCATGCTTCAAGGCATAGCGTGTGTCACCAAACCACTGAATGATCTCAGGCCGAGGTAAACCAGTGATCTGTTCTAACTTATGGTAATCTTCACGTCGTGCCCATTGGCACTGTAAAAAAAAGGATTTCAGGATAGCCAGCTGCTCTTTGGTTTTGCGCTTGGTCTTTCGCTGGCGTTGCATATCTGGGGAAAGGTACTCTGTAGGGCCAACCCTACCTGGTACTGAGTTATGCCGTAGCCCTTGGGGCCAGGCTGGTTCCAGGTGTGGGGGTAATGCCTGATCACTGGGTGACACTGACTGTGGGATACAGCCTAGTGGCTGGAGGGGTTTGGAGGTGGCAGTAGCTCCATTAGCTAGTACCTGGAAAGAGGAAGAAGAGGTAGAGGAAGAAGAGGGAGTAACACTAGATGCTGACTCCTCCTTACAACTGGCAATTAATGCAATTGGTGGGGCCTTATCCCGAGCTTGTGGCTGGAGGACAGTTGTGGAGTGGTTCCAGGAAGCAGTACCTATGCCATGTGACTGGTTGGGACCCCTGCCTGCTTGCTCCTTTGAGAGGCCACTGCTTTGAAGATCTTGCCAAAAATCTGATTGGTGGGGGAATGCTCCACTGCCAGGTGTCATCAGGGACTCCTTTAACTTCTGGTGACTCTGTGGCAGTGGCGGTATCTGAGAGGACTCCTCAGGCTCTACCTTCAATCCTTTCATCTGGGTGGGCTTGCTAAGAGCTGGAGGACCTATTCCAATACCAACTTGTTCTGGAGCTGGCATTGGAGGAGGCACCTCCTCTGGGGGCCGTCCTGCATGATGAGTAAAAGAGAGAAGGGATTTGAAATGGAGTTGGTCCCGATGGTAGACCACTCGGGCTCGAGTCTCTTCTATTTCTTCAGATGACCAGCTAATGCCACAGCGGAGGCGCTGGGCCATAAACCAAGTCTTGACTTTCTCCATCTGCAACCCATAACGCAGGCAGAGAAGGGCAATGTCTGCTAGGCTGGGATAGGGAAAGTAGCTGAAGGTTTGTAGCAGGTGTTCATTGCTGTCTAGCTCACTGGTCTGGGCTGCTTGGGTCCATACAAGCTGTAGCTCCTCAGAGATTGGAGGGAGGCAGATGAGCCCCGCTGGTGAACTATTGAGACTGCTGGCCTCTTTATTAGGAGGCATGATGCTTTCTGATTTGTGCCCTTCAGAGATAGCTGTAATAAGAAGAGAAACAGCTCAATCACTGGGTCTCCTCTTTTTGACACGTTACTCAATTTCTACCAAACTAACTGCTGGACACCAAAACAATTAAATTTCTATTTGTATCATGTTGTATTGCTTTTTCAGTGCTTCAACAATTTCTCATTTAATTTTCATAACCTTAAGTCATCAGATCCTGCTTTAATTCCCATTTTCTGTGGAGTAAAGTTCATAGATGTTAAATTACCCCGAGTCATGTGACTGGTGAGTGTTGTACCAAGAAAAAAATCTGTCTTTAAAGCCAGGTATAGTGGCTCACACCTGTAATCCCAGCACTTCAGGAGGCTGAGGTGGGAGGATTGCTTGAGCCCAGGGGTTTAATACCAGCCTGGGTAACATGGTGAGACTATAAAAAATTTAAATTTAAATCAGCTGGGCATGGCGGTTCATGCCTGTAGTCCCAGCTACTTGGGAGGCTAAGGCAGGAGGGCTGCTTGAGCCTCAGAGGTGGAGGCTGCAGTGAACTATGACCGCACCACTGCACTCCAGCCTGGGTGATAAGAGTGAGACTCTATCTCAAAAAGAAAAAAAAAAAAATCTGTCTGTCTTTAGAAGTTAAGCAGGAAAACTGATCCTGATATAGCTTTTTTTTTGGTGTGTGAGTTTTTGTTTTTTTTTAGACAAATTCTAGCTCTGTCGCCCAGGCTGGAGTGCAGTGGTGTGATCATAGCTCACTGCAGCCTCAACCTCCCAGGCTCAAGAAGTCCTCCTGCCTCAGCCTCCTGAGAAGCTGGGATTATAGGCACCCACCACCATGCCCAGCTACTTTTTGTATTTTTAGTAGAGACTGGGTTTCACCATCTTGGCCAGGCTGGTCTTGAACTCCTGACCTTGTGATCCACCTGCCTCGGCCTCCCAAAGGGCTGGGATTACAGATTCAAGCCACCACGTTCAGCAGTGGTTGTTTTTGTTGTTGTTGTTGTTTTGTTTGTTTGTTTGTTTTTAAGAGATGATATTGCTGTCTCACTGAGGCCACCCAGGCTGGAGTGCAGTGGCACCATCATATCTCTGATACAGCCTTTATCTTTCCTATTCAAACCCACTTCTAGAAGCTGTTCACCAACTCTCACCTTCTAAATTCATGGAACAAGAATCACATGTGAAGACTCGATCACAAAAACAAGAGGAGCAAGAATTTCAACTGGCTTGTGTGTTCGTGTGCACATTTTTGTTTTTTTTCAAGAGTCAGGGTCTCACTCTGCCGAGGCTGGAGTGCAGTGGCATGATCATAGCTCATTGCAGCTTTGAACTCTTGGGTTCAAGCAATCCTTCCACCTCAGCCTCCCAAGTAGCTAGGACTACAGGTGCATGCAGCCATATCCGGCTAATTTTAATTTTTTTTTGTAGACGGGGTCTCATTATGTTGCCTAGGCTGGTCTCAAACTCCTAGCCTCAAGTGATCCTCCTACCTCAGCCTCCCAAAGTCCTGAGATTATTGGAGTGAGCCACTGCACCTGGCCCTCAAAACTGTTTTTGTTTTGTTTTATTTTGTTTTGTTTTTGAGCAAAGTCTCGCTCTGCTGCCCAAGATGGAGTGCAGTAGCATAATCTCAGCTCACTGCAGCTTCCGCCTCCCGGGTTCAAGCGATTCTCCTGCCTCAGCCTTCCAAGTGGCTGGGATTACAAGCATGTCCCATGATGCGTGGCTAATTTTTATATTTTTAGTAGAGACGGGGTTTCTCTGTGTTGGCCAGGCTGGTCTCAAACTCCTGACCTCAAGTGATCCACCCACCTCCACCTCCCAAAGTGCTGGGATTACAGGCATGAGCCACCTCGCCCAGCTACTATTTTTTTTTTATCTAGGTCTCACTATGTTACCCAGGCTGGCGTGCTATGCATAGGTGCAATCATAATGCACTACAACCTCGAATTCCTGGGATCAAGTGATTCTTCTGCCTCCTGAGTGGCTGGGACTACAGGTGCACACCATTGTGCCTGGCTTATTACTAACTCTTTGGATCCTAACAATTTATAATTATATTTAGTATGTGGAGCAATAGGTTGAGAATACAACTGATGAATATCCGGAAGGTAGGACAACACCGTCCTCTGCCCAGCGCCCTTTTTTCTTTCCCTTCTTGGTGGTGGAGTGTTGGGGGAATGCAAATGAATGATAGTACCTTTAAGCACTAAGCCCAAACCTGATAGCTTGATTTTTTCCATCTCTTGGTTGAATGAGAGATATGGGTCAGAGATCTAGGATAAATGAGGCTCACTCCCCCAATCCTTCAGGTCATGTGAAAATGGAGAGGGGAATGTTTCTGCCCCCAAGTCAGCCTTGGAACAAAGGTTATCCCCTCCCCCAGCCTTTGTCTCTTCCAACAGCTCAGCTTCTCCCCAGGGAGCCCACAGAGCTCCCTCAGTCACTAACAGCCCCCTCCACACAGGGCAGAAGGTCTCTTGCGCTTATCTTTTCAGTCCAGCTTTCTCCTCAAGACCAGGTGGACAGGCTCATTATAAATCGTAACCAGCTCCTGCAAGCTATTCAGCAGCAGCACTGCTCCCAGGGTTATGGGTATGGGGACTGCAGGGAGAGCCTTGACTGTGCTTCTTTCCTGAAATAACTGCTTAAGTTATTTCCCAGAATATTCTGTTGACAATTTTAACTCAGCTCCCTGTGTGGGCACTAGAGACCCTTTAACACATCCGTCATCCTCTACTCTTAGGAATCCTATCTGGATTTTTATTTTTTTATTATTTATTTTGTTTTTGGAGACAGAGTCTTGCTCTGTTGCCAGGCTATATTGCAGTGGCGTGATCTTGGCTCACTGCAACCTCCACCTCCCGGGTTCAAGCGATTCCCCTGCCTCAGCCTCCTGAGTAGCTGGGACTACAGGCATGCACCATCATGCCCAGCTAATTTTTTTTAGTAGAGACGAGGTTTCACCATGTTGGCCAGGCTTGTCTTCAACTCCTGACTTCGTGATCTGCCTGCCTCAGCCTCCCAAAGTGTTGGACTTACAGGCGTGAGCCACTGCGCTGGGCCTTCCATCTGTGTTTTTAAGTACTACTCCAGATCTGCTAAGGAGAGGACAGGATTCCTATATAAATGCTACATGATGAATTGCAAAAATAAATCTCAAGTCCATAAATTTAGAGCAATGTTATATCAGGGATTTTACACCGTGATTTTTAAAATTCAGAAGCATTTTAATGCATGTCACCATTTCCTTTTAACAAGCAAATCTAACTAACTGAGGCTATGCAGACCCTGAAAGCAATATGGCTTGAAGAGCCCGTTAAGAGGGTCAATGGAGGTTGCATCGCATGATAGGTAGAAATATGAATTTTTGATAAGGCCAAGCTGAGTTTGAATCTCGGTTCTACCACTTATCAGCTATGTGTGATCTCAGGCAAGTTACTTAACCTGCGTGAGCCTACTTTCCTCCTGTGTAACAAAATGAAGTCAGTTCAGAGAGTATGTAATAGCACTATGTGCTAGGTGTTACGTATAGGCAGGGCATAGAGCAACTGTTAGAGGAGGGATATCCAGGGTGAGACGAATTAATGTAACTCCACTTTCTAGAAAGCTGCTTGTCCTTGGGCAAGTTATTTAACTTCTCTAAGCCTTAATTTCTCATCAGAAAAAAGCACCTTTTTTTGGGCCGAGTGTGGTGGCTCACGCCTGTAATACCAACACTTTGGCAGGCCAAGGTAGGTAGATGGCTTGAGCCCAGAAGTTTGAGACCAGCTTGGGCAACATGGTGAAACTGTCTCTATAGTAATAATAATAATAATACAAAATATTAGATGGGCATGGTGGCGCAACTGTAGTCCCAGCTACTCGGGAGGCTGAGGTGGGAGGATTGCTTGAGCCCAGGAGGTCAACGTTGCAATGAACCGAGAGTGTGGACTGCACTGCAGCCTGGGTGACAGAGAGAGACTTTATCTCAAAAAGAAAAGAAAAAAGCAAAAAAGCGCCTACCCAGCAAGTTTATGACTGAAAAAGTGCACTTGACATTATACCGAGAATAAAGTAAGAGCTCAATAAATAGCAGCTTTTTATCATCACTTCAACTTCATGGAGGTGATTTTCATGTAAAGTAATGCTCCTCCTAGGCAATGGGGTAACTGGGACAAAGACTGAATCACTTAAAAATCAGTGTTATCAATCTATTTTTTGCAGAGCCCTAATTCTAACTAGCGATGAGGAAACCAGGGTATCTATGATTCTATACTTTTTATATTTTGGGGTTTAAATACAACTTCAGAATGTATTTGCTGCTTTAAAAATGTATGAAAACCACTGCTTTAGAATTGCACCCATAATTTGAATTCTTTGTGATTGGAATGTCGGTTGCCTATGTGATAGTTCCATTTTTCCCCTTCCAGGTTCATCCAGGACACAGCTGAAAATTACCATTTAGAAATTGTGGCCCACCTGGAACACCACCAAATCCAAGCTGGAGAATACTTTATGATGGCAATGCTTGATACCTACTTAACCTCATTTGTGTCCTATTATATAAAGACACAATAACAGTTTAGAGAAAAGAAAATAAAGCATAAGGAACAAAGCAGTCCAGTGTGAGGATGAATACTGCAGATGGGAATATAAGTATAAAGCAGGCACATTTATAAGCATTAAAAGCTGTAAGGAAGCATTTTGTTTTCATTTATGTGGCTTGATGTCCTTCATATTCTCGGCATCAGCTTGATATTTCAGTGTAACATACAGTACTGCAAATAACATATTTGGTGTACTGTACACATCGTTTTCACTTACACAAAACACGTTATGGAACACTTCCTGAAACAGAATGGTGACTAATCAAGGCACACAGCTGTATAGCTGGTACCTCCCTGGAAGATTCTGGCTTTGAACTAGGAGAAAACTACAACCAGAGTGGCTCATGAGAATTATAAGAAGTAGGGTACAACCTACAGTAATCAAAATCACAATAAAGACACTACAATGTCTTCTGTTCTTGTGTGTCCGTTTTGGATTAGGTAGAAAAAGAAGGGAATCAAAAGCTGAAGTGAGGAGTCCTAGGGCAGAGGAGCTGCTGGTGGTGGTGATGAGTATCTATTCTGAACACCTTCTAAATTTGTATCCTTATTAAACATGCCAGATATGTCCCACGGCTACTTAAAGATCACTAATAAAAATATATGGAGTCATGGCTGGGTGCAGTGGCTCATGCCTGTATTCCTAGCATTTTGGGAGGCAGGAGGATCACTTGAGCTCAGGAGTTCAAGACCAGCCTGGGCAACATAGAGAGACCTTCTCTCAATCAATCAATCAATAATAAACAAATTTTAAGGCTGAACGTGGTGGCTCACACCTGTAATCCTAGCACTTTGGGAGGCTGAGGCAGGCAGATCACGAAGTCAGGAGTTCGAGACCAGCCTGGCTAACACGGTGAAACCTGTCTCTATTAAAAATACAAAAAATTAGCCGGGCATGGTTGTGTGTGCCTGTAGTCCCAGCTACTTGGGAGGCTAAGGCAGAAGAATTGCTTGAACCTGGAAGGCAGAGGTTGCAGTGAACCGAGATCATGCCACTGTACTCCAGACTGGACGACAGAGTGAGACTCTGTCTCAAAAATAAATGAAGAAAGAAAATAAAATTTTAAAATTAAAAAAAAAAGTATCCCTCTCTCTCTATTCAATATAACACTCTTCTTTCCCCTTGGGCTTTCCATATCCCTAAGCAGATGGCAGAGAAAAATGGGCTGCCTTAAACTTCGAGTTTCTGTGTTTATACATTCCTAGGAAGAAGAGGACTCTAGAACTTTAGATTTGAACCTAGGCTTGTCGTTAAAGTTGGAGATGGTTAAAGTGGGAGATGAGACTGGGTGTGGTGGCTCATATCTGTAATCCCAGCACTTTTGGAGGCCGAGGTGGGCAGATCACTTGAGATCAGGAGTTCGAGACCAGCCTGGCCAACATGGTGAAACCCCATCTCTACTAAAAATACAAAAATTGGCTGGGTGTCATGGCATGTGCCTGTAGTCCCAGCTCCTGGGAAGGCTGAGGTAGGAGAATCACTTGAACTTGGGAGGCAGAAGTTGCAGTGAGCCAAGATCGCAATACTGCACTCCAGGCTGGGTAACAGAGTGAGATTCTGTCTCAAAATAAATAAATTTAAAAAATAAATGAAGTGGGAGACTAGATATGATCCTGCAGAATTCCTGAAATCTTTATTTAGAGACAATCTGAAGCACTCCTGAAATGTGTTTGGGATACAGTTTTAAGGGCCTTAAAGACATATAGTGATATTCAGCTTATATGCTTAACTTTTTGGTTCATGAACCTCTTTGAGAATCAGACAAAAGTTACAGACCCTCAGAAAGTTATGACTAATCTTCCTGATATAAACATTCACACTTACACAATAAACTCCAGGGCTTTAGTGACTGCCAAAAGCCAGGTTATGGCTAGACATGGTGGTTCATGCCTGTAATCCCAGCATTTTGGGAGGCCGAGGCAGGCGGATCACCTGAGGTCAGGAGTTCGAGACCAGCCAGACCAACATGGCAAAACCCCGTCTCTACTAAAAAAAAAAAAAAAAAAAAAAAAAAAAAGCTGGGAGTGGCGGTCACTGGCAATCCCAACTACTTGGGAGGCTAAGGCAAGAGAATCGCTTGAACCTGGGAGGTGGAGGTTGTAGTGAGCCAAGATCACACCATTGCACTTCCAGCTTGGGTGACAGAGCAGGACTCTGTCTCAAAAAAAAAAAAAAAAAAAAGCGAGGTTAAGGATTACTGCCTCATATCCTTCCAACTTAATAAAGGCAATAGTGGGGTAATTGCTTAAAGATGAACAGCTTAATGTGAATGAATGTAAAGAGTTGATGGAATATTCAAGAATTCAAGTGCATCTAGAAGGGACAAGGTATTTGTGATATTAGTTGGAAAGAGTGGAAGGGAACAATGCTCAACTGGGCCAGGAGCCTGGCTTAACTGACCACTGGATTACATGATCAATATCCACAGTGCACTGGAAACTAAAGGCTAGTAGGCTACTAGTGAACCAAAATCACCTGCCTCATTCAATTGTCCTGTGCTGGGGCCAGTTTTGTGTGATTACAAACCTTCTTATGTTCATACCTTTTCAGTGTCTATATAATAATGTAATTAAATCTCACATAAACCTATGAAAACTCACTGCATTAAAATTGTTCCTTCAGGAATACTGATTTTTAAAAACTGTTCCTATGAAAACTAAGTCAAATGTTTTGGAGAGACATAACACAAAGAAGAGGATGCATTTTAAAAATTGTTGAGTTGGGAGTGAGCAAGACAACTGTAAAAGACTGAGGGGTGGAACTTAAAAGTCCTCTGCACTCAAAAGTGTCTAAATTCTTCACTTTTATAAATAAAGCAAAACGGGAAATCAAAGATGATAAAAGTGCCAGAGTGGCTCTCATCTCAGACTGCACACTGGAATTACCTGGGAAGCTTAAAAACAAGGCCACCCTTCTCCCCATTCAGATTCAATAGTCTGTATGGGGCCCAGGCATCCACGGTTTTTAAAAGTTCTCAGGGTATAGCCAGGTTTGAGACTCCCTGTGTAGTTAATATTAGAAAGAGAATTGGGAACTCCAAACAGCTGACTTAGACACAAAAACAGTCTCACCACTACATCAAAAGATTGGTGAAATGAACGTACTTTTAATTATAATGTTAAAGATATATCTTCATTATCTTTAAAATTCCCAGTCTGGCCTTTTCAGTTACGACCATCTAACCTAATCGTATAATATAAAAAGGCTTCAAGTGTACGACGGGAAGGAGGTTCACATGACAAAAAAAAAAAAAAATCTCTGAACTGGGCCCACATTACCAAACAGGTCTCAGCTTGAGTCTTCTTTCAGTTTAGTAGTCTCAGAATAGGACGCAACACTAGGAACCCCAGAGGACTTGGGTTCTCAGTTTCCTGGTTGGTTTTCTGAGTATGGCTGGGTACGGGAGTCAGAAGGGGCAATTTCTTCCAAACGTTTCATTCCCAAAGGCCAGATCCTCAGAAGCAAGGCCAGGTTCTATATGTGTGTTGAGGTCGCCAGGAGGTAGCCATGGGGGTTGGGGGGGCGTGTTGGAGGGGGCTGGGAAGGAAACGTTTCTCCTATCCTCCATTTCACAGGCAGTCCAGAAGGCTCCGAACTGGGTCAGGGAACAAAAAGTTGTTGCACTTGGGGCGATGAGCCCCATGAAGCAGGCGAATCTCGATCCTACTCTTGCCAAGGGGGCCCCAACCCAACGTTTCCCTCCCCTACACAGACACTCACCCCTCCCCTAGTTACAACAGGGAACCAAAAAGTCCAGAGGAGAAAAAAGAGAGAACAGGGCGACTTCGAACCTATAATTCTCCCCCCACCAGTGCGGGGATGAGGCTCCAGAGGTCGGAGATCGTACACGAGCTGGGAGGGGAAGTCCAAGGGGCTGGGGATCACTCACCGCGGTCCAGCCCGGGCGGCGGTTCCCAGCCTCGCACCATGGGCCGGGGGGAAGTGGGGGGAGAGGGCAGGGGTCTCCGAGTGGGAGTGGGGTTGCTGCCCGGTGCGGCCGCTCCGAGCCCACCCGCGCGAAGGCCGAAACCGGGACTGCCCCCCCCAACCCAGTCTCGGAGAGCGCGCCGGTGTACCCGGCCCTGCTGAGCAAGTTGGAGGCGGGGCGGATGGGTGGGGTGGGCGTCCAGAGGCGGTGCCAAGGTGGCCCGAGTCCTGATTGGTGGGCGCCGGCGGGCGGGCACTGGCGAAGCGCAGCAGGCCGGCTATTGGCTGCGTGGGTCTCGGCTGAAGTCGGCTATTGGCTGCTTGGGCCTCAGCTGGGGTCATCTATTGGATGCGTGGGGCAGGGAAGATGTCCCCCTGGGGCCAAGCTGCCCAGCATGGTACCTCCCTCTACCCTCGACCTATCGGCGCCGGACCCTGGAGTACACCGGGCCAGGATCCTTCCGAAATTCCCCAAGGAGGAACACTGCACTTTGCTGAACTGTCTGGACCGCCAACAACTCCCAATTTGTTTCCTCCTGAAGGAAGCCTTCCAGGAAGACCATTTCAGTACCCTCTCCCGAGCCTTACACTCGAGCTGCGCCTTTCCCAGCGGAGAGCCCAACCGCCACCAGCCCCGTCAGCTGTAACAAAGCGCCTAAAGCAACCGGGAACTTGTTCTAGAGATGGATCAGATGTCTTGCCACCCGGAAAGACGAGGACCTTAGGAGCCTGCGGGCGACTTAGGCCGTTCCTTGGGTCAAACTGGCACCAGACAGATGTTCCCAAAGACGAAGTGCTGGACCAGTCACTTCATTGGGACCTACCAGGCCCTCAGGCTCCCCTCCCTGCCCTAGAAAAGAGGACCCGGAGCTCTGCATATTTGTTTTTCGCTGTCTAGAAAGGGATGAAGACTGAGGTGGGAGAACGGCTTGACCCCAAGAGTTTGAGGCCAGAAGTCTGAGCAGTATAGCGAGACCTTGTCTCAAGAAAATTTTTTTTTTTAATTTACAAAAAGAAAGGGATGACAATAAAAGGGACTTCACCAAAGCAGTATCCCACACAGTATAAAGTTATGGGCAGAATTTGTATTTTAGGATTCCTCATCTTCTGTGAGACAAAGTAACAAATGTAAGAAGCCAGGCTTGCTCATGTCAGCTTGGCAACGTAACTTCACAAAGCCTCTGACTCTGAACTCTCTGGAAAGACCTTTTGAAGACAAAACAGGATAAGGCACACCGTCCTCCGTATCTCTTGCCCGAGTCACTATATTCCTTTAAAGAAATGGGCTGGGCGTGGTGGCTCACAAACCTAATGCCAGTGCTTTGGGGGGGCCAAAGAGAGAGGATTGCTTGAGGCCAGGATCCAAGATCAGCCTGCACAACATGGCGAGTCCCTATCTCTACAGAAAATTTTAAAAATTAGCCGGACTTGGTGGAGTGCACCTGTAGTCCCAGTTACTCAGGAGGCTGAAGCGGGAGGATCGTTTGAGCCCATGAGTCGGAGGCTGTAGTGAGCAATGATTGCACCACTGCACTCCAGCCTAGGCAACAGAGTGACACCCTGTCTCTAAAAGCTAGAAGATAAATGACCCTAGTCCTTGCCTTTTCCTGCACATAAGATGACGTCTAATGGGGTTAGGGATGTTGCCTCTGTAATCTATAACCAAATGTACTCTTACATCCAAACTTTTATGTGATTCTGCTTTAATGTAACTTGTGAGCAAGTTTGAGGTAACTTCTGAGCACACACTGAACCCCCACAACTTGTATGTAAACTGTAAATTAAAACAGCGTGAGAGCAGTCTGAAACTTTCTATTTAAAAAATTTTGTTCTTAAGACTGCATGTCACTCTGTCGTCCAGGCTGGGGTGCAGTGGTGCAGTCTGGGCTCACTGCAGCCTTGACCTCCCAGGCCGAAGCAATCCTCTTGCCTTAGCCTCCCGAGTAGCTGGGACTACAGGCACGTGCCACCATGCCTGGCTAATCTTTGTATTTTTTTGTATAGACCAGGTTTTGTCATGTTGGCCAGGCTGGTCTCAAACTTCTAGACTCAAGCTATCCACCTACCTCTGCCTCCCAAAATGCTGAGATTACAGGCATGAGCCACTGAGCCAGACTGAACCTTTCTAAAGGGTTGCTTTTGGTCTATAGACCTGAGTCACTGATCCTCAGAAAGACTTTTTTTTTTTTTTTTTTTTGAGATGGAGTCTCTTACCAGGCTGGAGTGGTGCAATCTTGGCTCACTGCAACCTCTGCCTCCTGGATTCAAGCGATTTTCCTGCCTCAGCCTCCCAAGTAACTGGGACTACAGGCGTGCACGACCACGCCCAGCTAATTTTTGTATTTTTAGTAGAGATGGAGTTTCACCATGTTGGCCAGGATGGTCTCCATCTCTTGACCTTGTGATCCACCCTCCTCAGTTTTCCAAAGTGCTGGGATTACAGGCATGGGCCACCACACCTGGTCCATCCTCAGTAAGACTTCTGATTACAACTTTTCTTTAGTAAACATGCCTAAAACTTGGGAACAATCTTTTCTGAAGTGACTCTTCTGTTCTCATGTTGGTCTTTGAAAAAGTCGCTTCTTGCCTACTTAGGTATTATAATGCTGTATATATAATATAAAACAATTTCAGACTTTGTCCTATATTCTCAGACCTCACCACTCCCCTTCCTTACATACCTCCAAGAAACCATCATAATGTATGCTTTGTTGCTAAATCCTGAGGTACAGAGCTATTTTAAGGTGGCCAGGCATCATATCTCTCCTGCAGAACTGAGCTCTATTTTTGGTTGCTGCCCCTGTATTTGCCCCTGCCTCCTCTCCTCTCTCATTTCACATAGTAACAGTCTCAATAATAGCCAGTCCCACACCCTTCAAACTAATATCTGGCAAAAACATCTTGGGGTAAACAATGGAAAGACATATATAAATCAGCTTTAAGATTAGCAACATTTGATCCTTTAGAGTTTGAGCCAAGGCTGGTGATATACACAGACCTTTTCCTAAATCATGATTATCACAGTGCCTCATTGGTTTGTGGTAATGAAGGGAAAAGTGAAACATTGTAGGCAGCAGCAGCAGCTCTGTTACCAGTGGAGAGGTTATTCCCTCATAATCCCAACAGTTAATGAGACTGCATTGACTGAGAGGAATTCATGCTTGTCTGGCTAGAAAGCCAGGTAAGAACTGTCGGGAACCGAACACCTGACCCTGGAGAGTTCAGTGAGTCACTCTGAAAATCACTGATCATGGGCTTGGAATTATAAAAGGTGGATGGCCCAGTCACCTTTCTTGTCTCAGAAAGACACTACCAAGAGTCAGGAGTTGGGGGCAGAATCAAAGATTTAAGAACAAGGGGAATCCAAGAAAGGGAAAAGAAACTCTCCTGCCTCGGTTTTAGACTGCAGGCTGAAGCTCCTCTTTCTGTGTGAATTTCTCCCTGTAGCTTTGGATGGAATGGACTGTGGTGGGGAAGTGAAGGGGAGGGAGATGTCCAGGCTGATAAGGGTCCCACCTTTGGCAAGACATTATCCTACCCCAGCTCTTCCAGGGACCATAGCTAAAGAACTGGGACTCCAGTCATCCTCATTGTAGAGATGTTAATGCTCCACCTCTAGTAAAAAGCTTTCTTTCCCTTCTATTAGCAGAGCTAACATTATACTCTATAGCAAGCTTGTTCAACATGCATGCGGCCCAGGACAGTTGAGCTTTGAATGCGACCCAACACAAATTGGTAAACTTTCTTTAAACATTTCTTTAAACATTTCATTAAACTAAATTTAAACATTTAAACATTATGAGATTTTTTTTTTTTTAGTTTATTAGCTATTGTTAGTGTTAGTGTATTTTATGTGAGGCCCAAGACAATTCTTCCAATGTGGCCCCAGGGAAGCCAAAAAATTGGACACCCCTGCTCTATAGTTAAGGAATCTCAAGTTTCAGAGCCATTCCCTGCACAGACCTCATCCAAGGCATGGGAGGAGCCCCAGCAATGTGTTAATGTGATCACAGGTTTTTGTAAAGTTTGAAAAAATATATTTAAATGGTAATTGGTTAAGACTGAGGTTGCCTAGATAATGGGTTGAAGGGGGCAGCAAACCACCATGGCACATGTATACCTATGTAACTACCCTGCATGTTCTGCACACATATCCCAGAACTTAAAATAAAAATTTTTAAAAAAGAAAATTTTGAATCTTAATGTTTTATTCTGCAATTAAATGGATGTAGAAGTCAGTAGAAAAACCCAGTATATTAATAATTTCCTATGTCTTGACTGTAACCTTAAACTTAATTGAGCTAAAGTTTAATGTATTTTTTTCCTCCTCTAGTTGCTTTCACACTTTTAAAGATAGTAACAAAATTATTCTTCTAAGACTTTTCTGCTAAGATGTTTATCTTTACTATTGGATTGTTTAACAAACAAGCCTAGAAGTTATTTGAGAACATAAAGGTGTAAGAATGATACAATAGATTCTGGGGACTGGGGCGAGGGGAGAGTGGGAGGGTGATGAGGGATAAAAGACTACACATTGGATACAGTGAAAATTGCTCAGCTGATGGGTGCACCAAAATCTTAGAAATCACCACTAAAGAACTAAAGAATTTATCCATGGCTAGGTGTGGTGGCTCATGCCTGTAATCCCAGCACTTTGGGAGGCTAAGGTGGGTGGATAACCTGAGGTTGGAAGTTTGAGACCAGCCTGACCAACATGGAAAAATTGGCTGAGGCTGAGGCTGGAGAATTGCTTGAATCCAGGAGGCAGAGGTTGCAGTGAGCCGAGACTGCACCATTGCACTCCAGCCTGGGCAACAAGAGTAAAACTCCATCTCCAAAAAAAAAAGAAAAGGAAAAGAAAAAAAAAGAACTTATCCATGTAAACAAACACCACCTGTTCCCCAAAACTATTGAAATAAAAAAAGAAGTTTTCTAAGGCCAAAAAAAAAAAAAAAGATTGAGCTCTCTTTCCTTTGATTTCCCCTCCATCACATGTCTCCCTTTGTTAGGTGGCAGTGGACATTTTGGGATTGGCTAAAGGAGTTAGGAATACATTTTGGTGGTGTTTTTTTCTTGGTTTTGTTGTTGTTGTTGTTGTTTTTGGAGACCAGAGTCTTGCTCTGTAGCCCAGGCTGCAGTGCAGTGGCTCAACCTTGGCTCACTGCAACCTCCGCCTTCCAGGTCCCAGTTCAAACAATTCTCCTGCCTCAGACTCCCGAGTAGCTGGGATTATAGGCACGCATCGCTATGCCCAGCTAATTTTTGTATTTTTAGTAGATACGGGGTTTCATCATGTTGGCCAGGCGGGTCTTGAATTCCTGACCTCATGATCTGCCTGCCTTGGCTTCCCAAAGTGCTGGGATTACAGGCGTGAGACACTGCACTTGGCCACATTTTGTTTTTTTCTGAGACAGGGTCTTGCTCTGTCACCCAAGTTGAAATGTATTGGTTGGACCATGGCTCACTGGAGCCTTGACCTCCCCAGGCTCAGGTGATCCTCCCACTTCAGCTCTCCAAGTAGCTGGGACTACAGGCACACCACCACACCTGACTAAATTTTTATATATTTTTTGTTCCCCAGGTTGGTCTGAACTCTTGGGCTCAAGCAATCTGCCCACTGTGGCCAGCCAAAGTACTGGGATTACAGGCATGAGCCACTGTGCCTGGCAAGAATACATTTAGTGTGGGTTTAGTAGGTATATTTAAGTGTTTTGCTGTTACCTTTGTGAATAAATTATCCCCATGTAGGTATAACATAATGAACTGAACTCTATCCCCCCAAAATTCATGTTAAAGTCTTAACCTCTAGTACTTCAGAATGTAACTGTGTTTGGAGATAAAAGAGGTAACTGTGTTAAAATGAGGTCTTTAGGATCCAGGCACAGTGGCTCACACCTGTAATACCAGGACTTTGGGAGGCCAAGGTGGGTGGATCATTTGAAGCCAGGAGTTCAAGACCAACCTGGGGAACAAAAACATATAAAAAATTAGCCAGGTGTAGTGGTGTGCCTGTAGTCCCAGCTACTTGGGGAGCTGAAGTGGGAGGATTACCTGAGCCTGGGGAGCTCAAGGCTCCAGTGAGTCATGGTCCAACCAGTGCACTTCAACCTGGGTAATAGAGTGAGACCCTGTCTCAAAAAAAGGAGGGGAGGATTTTTGAAATATGATCAATCTTTCTGGAAGACTGAATTACCTTTCTCCTTAGGAAAACATATAGAAAAGGCTATAAAAAAGCATGCAGCTTTTAAAAAATTGTAGAGAAATATATAGGTTGTCGGGTAGATAATTGTTGACAGTTTTAAAAAAAATATTTGTTGACAGCTTTTCTCATTCTAAAACAGATACTCACTTTTTCCCCTAATTTTGTATTTATTTTTCTTAAAAGGGGCTCCAAAAGTTGCACTCTTCAGGTACCCAAAAACTTGGATCTACCCCTGAGACTAACTAAATGGATGTGCTGAGTTTCTGTGCCATTTGGGGAAATTATCCCCCAGTACCCTGTGCTCTGTCTCCTAAGAAATACCAGAGCTGGAGGGCTGACAGTAAGAACTGCAATGATTGAGGATTTGGGATAGACTTGGGATAGCAAATGCTGCATTGAAAGTTTTTGGAAAAAAATTCAGATATACCTAACCCCAAATTAAGATGTGAGAAGTCTGCAATGAGGTTGGGGCTACAGAGATTCTGGGCAATAAGCCATGGAGAGAACCCACTTACCTCTCCTGGGGTGTCTGCTCCTCATGCTGAGTCTGCTCTTCAGCATATCTGGCTTCACTTACAACACTTACTCAAGAGTGGGTGCTCTGTGCTGACATCACAATTTGGTCATTATGATGTAATGAGGAGGCATCTGTTATTCTCAGGCTGGGGCTTCCCTGTTAGGAACATTCTAATTACTTTTTGGGTAATTGGATTCTTTCATCATTCAAGTGATGTAGAAGTCAATCCTGTTAGAACTTAATCTTTTTCAAAGACTCCTTCCTTTTTTTTTTTGGGATGGAGTCTCACTCCATCTGGCTGGAGTGCAGTGGTGCGATCTCAGATCTCAGCTCACTGCAACCTCTGCCTCCCAGGTCCAAGCAATTCTCCTGCCTCAGCCTCCCAAGTAGCAGGGAATACACATGCGCACCACCATGCCTGGCTAATTTTTGTATTTTTAGTAGAGACAGGGTTTCACCATATTGGCCAGGCTGGTCTCTAACTCCTGACCTTGTAATCCACCTGCCTCAGCCTCCCAAAGTGCTAGAATTTACAGGTGTGAGCCACTGCACCCAGCCAACTCCTTTCTTTTATAATCACTCCATTCTGAATTAGACAGAGGTCTTTGCTTTTCCTTTCCATATTTCTCCTTCTTTGCCTTAGGGGGTTGCATATGATAAGAGCTTTGCTCTTCCACCCAGCACTTAAGGAGCAGAATGTAACTGAGATGGCCTCCTTAAGGAAGGATTCCCCCACCCAAGGAGAACGCAGGGCTTTTCCCAAGCTCTTCCCTTTGACTGTTGGTTAAAGCAGTTGGTGCTGGGTGCCAGAGAAGAGCTGGGCCCTGGTGAATTTCACACTACCCAAAATGATGATAGGATCCTATTGGGAGTGTCTTACCCAAGGCTGCCTAACTTCTCCAAAGCTCCTTCCCCTCAGCGTTTTGCATAGCCAGAGGGGATTCCAGCAGAAAGAGAATAGGGCTTTTAAGAAATAAGGTAGCTCTCTAACCAGCACCACCTCTAGCTCCCGGAACTCTAGCTAGCAGAAGAAGGGTACTAAGTAAGGAGGTCTTTCTCTCAGTCTCACACAAAGCAGATTGCTCACTAACTGGTGGTAAAGCACCCAGGAAGCAACTGGCTACAAAAGCTGCTTGGGCCAGGTGAGGTGGCTCATGCCTGTAATCCCAGCACTTTGGGAGGCTGAGACGGGTGGATCATCTGAGGTCAGGAGTTTGAAACTAGCCTGGCCAACATGATGAAACACCATCTCTACTAAAAATACAAAAATTAGCCGGGCATGGTGGCGCACACCTGTAATTCCAACTATTTGGGAGGCTGAGGCAGGACAATTGTTTGATCTGGGAGGCAGAGGTTGCAGTGAGCCAAGATTGTGGCACTGCACTCCAGCCTGGGCAACAGAACAAGACTCCGTCTCAAACAACAACAACAACAACAGCAAAACCTGCAAAAATTGGCCGGGCGCGGTGGCTCATGCCTGTAATCCTAGCACTCTGGGAGGCCGAGGCGGGTGGATCACCTGAGGTCAGGAGTTCAAGACCAGCCTGCCCAACATAGTGAAACCCATCTCTACTAAAAATATAAAAATTAGCCGGGTGTGATGACGTGCGCCTGTAGTCCCAGATACTGGGTGGGACGGGGGGTTCAGGGAGCTGAGGCAGGGAGAATCGCTTGAACCTGGGAGGCAGAGGTTGCAGTGAGCCAAGATCGCACCACTGCACTCTGGCCTGGGCGACAGAGGAAGCAAGACTCTCAGGAAAAACAAAATAAAACAAAAAACTAACAAGGTGGGGAGGAGAGAAAAAGAAAAAATAAACAAAAAACCAAAAATCTGCTCATAAGAGTGCACCCTCTACTGGAGGGTTGAAGAAACATAGTCATTACAGGCCTGGTACTGTGGCACTCCATGAAATTAGACATTATCAGACATCTACTGAACTGATTTGCAAACTTCCCTTCCAGCATCTGGTATGAGAAATTGCTCAGGACTTTAAAACAGATCTTATCTTCCAGAGTGCAGCTATTGATGCTTTGCTGGAGGCAAGCAAGGCCTATCTGGTTGGCCTTTTTGAAGACACCAACCTGTGCGTTGTCCATCCCAAACGTGTAATACCTATGTCAAAAGACGTCCAGCTAGCACTCCGCATGCCTGGAGAACATGCTTAAGAATCCACTATGAAGGGGGAAACATTCATTCTCAAAAGACAAAAAAAGTCTCTGCTTCCTGTCATTGGTTGTTCTTTCCCTATGGGGGTCAAAAGGTACCTAAGCATATGACTGTGAGCAGAAAAATAGGAGACAGAGGTCAGGTGTTGTCAGTTTTTCAATTTTCATTTGTGTGTGAATTCTTAATATGAATGTGGGTGGGGATGTAAAGTTCATTATAAAAAAACATTAATGCAAGTCAAAATGTTTCAGTGGTTCAACTTTATAGTAATTATAAGCAAACCTATTAAATTTTTCTGGACACACACAAAAAAGAAACAAGATGACCAAGAAATTGAGAGTCAAGGAGGGAATCTTGCCTCTGAGTCTCTTAGCCCCCAACAAACAATACTTCCGAATATCTAATGACATACTTTCTTTTCATATCTGAACTTCATTTAAAATATGAGGTTTTATGTCCAGGAGGGAGGGCAGTTACCCATGGAAGGTGAAGTGAGGCACAATACGATTGGGTTGAGGGCCGAGTGCACAGGGCTGCACTGGAAGGAACTGGGGAGGTTCCGGGAGGGCCTGGTGACAATGGTTTTGGGGAGATTCACATAGGAAATTTTCATTTCCTCCCCAAGTTAGCTATTCAGTGGGTGGATTATTTAGCCTTTCTAGCAAAGTCACTGCTCTATAGCAACATCAACAAAAGTGCCAGAGCTGGGGACACAGAGAATACTGTCATTGCCTTTTGTTTCTCTTTACACCTAGGTGGGGAAAGGAACGGAAACTAACAGCAGAAAATGAAACATTTCTGATGTTATCCCTTGCCGTGAAAAATCACGGGTTTGTGTAGAGACCTCTTTCTCTGTCTCTCTCTCTTTTTTTTTTTAATTGAGGGTCTGTCTCACTGTCACCCAGGCTGGAGTGTAGCGACGCGATCATACCTCAGTAACCTCCAACTCCTGGGCTCAAGTGATCCTCTGGCCTCAGCTTCCTGAGTAGCTGGGACTACAGACCTGTACCACCATGTCTGGCTAATTTTTACAATTTTTGTAGAGACAGGGTCTCACTGTCGCTCAGGCTGGTCTTAAACTCCCAGGCTCAAGCAATGCTCCTGCCTCAGCCAGCCTCCTAAAGTGTTGTGATTACTGGTGTGAACCACCATACCCAGCAGAGACCCGTTTCTTAGCCTGGGAATGGGATGTGATCAGGAGGCCCAGGTTTAAGCCCCATTTTGAGCTGTACTAACAAATTCTATGACCTTGCTAGAGTCATTTCTCACCTCTGGATCTGTGTTCTCATCTGTAAAGGAGTCTGGACCCAGTGATCTCTAAAGAGAAGCCTTTTCAGGTCTGATTCTATGACCTGCAAACTGTAAAGATCCAAACAGGTTCCAGAAAAACACAGGAGTTAGAAACAAGGGAATGTGGGTGTTAGATGGAAAACTGAGGAGTTGGGGCTCATAATGAAATGTTTTTCTACATTCACAAAGAAAAACAAAGGGACACAAAGGAGGTTATGGGACAGGTAGGTGTAGGAAGGTATCTGCAGTCTGGATGAGAGGAATGGGCCACAGTATTTCTGCTGGGTTGCCTCAAAGACCCAAGCCTTTGACCATAGTCGTGTTTTCTTTTACAGCACTTCCCAGTCCACGGCTGACATATTCCAAATTGCTCCTGTTCATATAGTTGTGAGCTGTCAAAGGAGTTTCTACCACAATGCCTAATGCATAACACACGAATAGGGTGGCTGGAGATTCCGCTAAACTCCTAGTGTCCTGGTGTCAGATGAGACTGCACCTGCAGAGAGAAAGCAGTGGATGCCGCTGTGTCCAGGCACACTCTGCTTTGCTTACTGGGGCTGTGGGAAATACAGATGGAAGTTTTGGAAAGAGTAGTGCAAGATGGAAAGGGCACACAGCCTAATCTTGGTTGATTTGCAGATGGTGGGTTTTGTGGTAATGCTGCACTGGCTCAACCCAAGGTGAGGAAAAGCCAGGGGGTCGGGAGAATCTCAGTGCTGAAGTTCTGGGAGAGGAGTACACACCAATGGTATCAGGGCAGGGAATCTCTCCAGACAGCCTCGAAAGAACCAGGCGCTCAGAAGTCACTCAAGAAACATCAGTTTCTTTCCTATTTTACAAGGCTTGGTGGCACTCAGAGTTACGTGAGTCACGTTCCAAGGAGACACCCATTATTTGTGTGCACAGGAAGGTAGCTCAGCCAGACCCAGCCTTGAGGCAGTCAGGGAAACTAACAGCTTACCCAAGCCCTGGGGCAGCTCGATATGGGAAGCATCAAGACCAAAATGTTGTTCTATAAAGCTGAGATTGGGGGAGTGAGCCAGGGTACTTCTGAGAAAGACCTTAGGGAACAGGACTATCATTAGCTTTCTGCCCACAATCAGAGTTGGCATTTACCCAGTAACATCAGGATTCCCAGAAAAGGCCCAGGCACAGACCATCTAGCAGGTGTTCTAGTCATGGACCCAACCTAGTGGAAACATTAGGGGGTCTGTCTGTTCAACGCCAGTGGGGGAAGAGGGAGGGAGGTGGCACACCAACAGGTGTGGAGTGTTGGCTCGGGCCAGGACAGAATTCCAATGTATGGCAAGGCTGGAGTGTAAGTAGGCAGGCGAGGGGCATCCTGTGCTGATCCTGCAGAGATGGGACACTGGCACAGGAAACAGCGGCAAACTCCTTCGAGCCACAGATGAAGCCTGGGATCCCTCTGTCTTCTCCAAGCCAGTCCAGGAGACTGGCAGGATGGGAAGGCAGAGCACAATCAGAAACTATGGTCTTTTCCTAATAAGAAATAATATATAGCAAGGTTTTTAATATTGTTTTAAAGAGGAAAAAAGTATAATATCATGGTTATACAGAAGCTCTGGAGATTTCCTGGGTTCGCAATCCTACTTCTGCCATTTACTAGCTGTACAATCTTGAACAAATTACTGAGCTTCTCTGAGCCTGTTTCCTCATCTCTAAATCAGAGATAATGATAATGTTCTACTCATAGGGTGGTTTGGGGCATGCATACAAACAAAACAGATTTTATGATCGAGTCATGGTTCTGGAAATAAAACCCCAGATTTTAGCAAACAAGTGTTAAGTAAATGTGAGCTCTCATTATTAATATAACATAGCAGCGACACACATACATTAGACAAGAGATTATTCCACTCTGAGCCTCCACCCAGTCTCCCTCTCTATTATCCTCCTGTGGGCTCCTAATTGATGACTCAACAGTGTATTGCTTGGTGGCTTCCAGTAGTTTCTTCATTTTGCTGCAACTTTGAACTGAAGGTGATTCACACGGTGCATGAAATTCTTCTTGTTTTCTTCACAAGATAAGGATGATGTTTAAATGGGCATTTGTTTGAGGAATGACCTGGGGACTCCTCTCTTTCAGCCACCTTTTCTCAAAGACTAAGGCTGTGGATAGGAGGGGCATGGTAACAAGCCCCATACTCTATTCTTTTTTTTTTTTTTTTTTTTTTTTTTTTTTTTGAGACAGAGACTTACACTCTTTTACCCAGGCTGGAGTGCAGTGGCACGATCTTGGCTCATTGCAACCTCAGCGTTCTGGGTTCAAGCGATTCTCCTGCCTCAGCCTCCTGAGTAGCTGGGATTATAGGCATGAGTCACCACACCTGGCTAATTTTTGTACTTTTAGTAAAGATGGGGTTTCACTATGTTGGTCAGGCTGGTCTTGAATCCTGACCTCAAATGATCTGCCTGCCTTGGCCTCCCAAAGTGCTGGGATTACAGGTGTAAGCCAGCACAGCCTGCCCCACACTCTATTCTGAATGCATGTATGGGCACGTGAGCATGCCCATCCCCCTTCACTCAGTGATAAGGAAGACGTGGAACCAGAAATTTCTCTTTGAGAAATCAATAACAGAAATGGGTGTGGGGAGCTGGTTACCTGGGAGATCCTTGTTCATTTGTAACATCAGGAACTGCTTCTTTTCCTTCTTCTCTCTTCTAGAGGACTGTCAAGGAGCCTGAGTGAGGAAAGTAGACCAACCATGGTCTTGGAGAAAAGCAAATAGGGTTTCCATCCCTTCTGGTGGGAGAAGGAATAGCAGAGATGAACAAGAATGAAGACGGAAACAAATGGAAATAGACAAAAGTAAGGTAAATGCCCTATATGTTAAAAGAAAAAAAGCGATGAGAAGGGAGAGAGACAAGGAAAGAAAGAGAAAAGCAAAGAGGTTAGGAAGAGGGTAAGAGAAAAGGAAAAACAGCAACCAGAAGAGGAATCACTCCCCTGCTAAGGTTAACCAGGAGGAGAGGCATAAGGCATGAATGTGAGTGGGTATGGGAGTCCAGCTTTCCCACTGCACTTCCTCTGGTTATGGAGCAGACCATCTTCTGGTGCCATTTACTATTCAAGTTGCTTTGATGCTTTTTTTCTGAGACAGAGTTTCACTTTTGTTGCCCAGTCTGGAGTGCAATGGTGCAATCTTGGCTCACCGCAACCTCCGCCTCCTGGGTTCGAGTGATTCTCCTAGGAGCCTCAGCCTCCCAAGTAGCTGGGATTACAGGCATGTGCCACTGTGCCTGGTTTTTTTTTTTTTTGTATTTTTAATAGAGACAGAGTTTCTCCATGTTGGTCAGGCTGGTCTGGAACTCCCAACCTCGGGTGATCTGCCCACCTAGGTCTCCCAAAGTGCTGGGATTACACATGTGAGCTACTGTACCTGGCCTTTTTTTTTTTTTAACAACCAAGTGGATTGACTAAAATGCTTTGATTCTTCATTTGAAATGTTTCTATTCCATATACCCATTATCTTTTATCCCCACAAAAGCCCTTAACATTGTTTCCTTTAATCTTTGGGGTTCTCAAACATCATTTTCACCAACAGAGATGTACCTATACATAGTTGTCTCAGACCATGGAGGCTAGAAGTCTGTGAGGGCAAGAGCAAAACGGAGCAGAGGATGAGCTGTGGTTTGGAAGGGGCTCTGGAATATGCTGGGGTGAGGTGAGGCTGCAGGTTGGTTATGGGATGCTTCCTGGACTCTCGAACATCTATGCCAAAAACCAGAGGACCCATCCTCGGCTTCAACCAAACGCTTGGGGTGTTCTGTGTTCTGAACCGTATAGCACTAGGTTGGAAAATGTGGCTTCTAATCTGTACTCTGCCATGTACAGATCACAACATATCATACAAGGGGCCTTCAAAGATCATCTAACCTAAATACAATTTCCCAAGGAAAAAACTGCGGCACAAGGAGATGAAATAACTTGCCCAAAGTTATACAGCTAGTCAGGGACTTCCTCTTCGGAGGCAAAAGAAACGGAATAGTGATTCTCCTGATTCACCGTCCCCCGACAAACAGTCCATAAAGTACTTGGAGGTTATCAAAAGGCACCCCAGAAAAGTAAGGCTGACATTTTCCTGGAAGCCCCTGAGTGTACCAACCCCTTAGGCACCTCCGTATTTGGCTATAAAAAGAGATCTGGAGTTGCTTTGGCCTCCATTTTAATCCCTGAAGCTGCCTGGAGCTCTGACGGCTACCTGTCCTCACTCCCCAGCCAGTCCACGGACACCGCAAACGGGAACTGTCAGAGGTGACAAGGGAATCCTGTCATAATGCCAAGGACCAAGGAGCAATGGCCAGGTTCCTGGGATTAAGCAAGGCAATTATGGCTGAGTTAAAGCTAGGATGGGCAGGACAGGGACCTGAGGTGGAAAAGGCGGGTAAGAAGAGGGAATGCGCCAGCAATCTAAATGACTTCGACTGGGTGGGCTACTTCACATCATATCTCCTCCATCCCCAAAAGGTTCTTAATCTCCTTCAACTGCCTAGGCCCTATGGACCTCCTCCTTTTCTCCCAGTGCCCACTCACTGAGGGGAAAGCCGCCATCACCCCCCTTCTTTTCCTTCTGCCTAATCCCTTCGGTGCTGTGTAGGGTCTCCTTCCTCCTATACCCTGGGTTCCTTCTGCTCACATCCGACCAGCTTTTAACAACCGGATCTCCCTCCCCGGGCTTCGTTGATTCCGCCCACCCCCACCCCACCCCCACGCCCCTGATTTCCCCACCCTCCTCGCCCTCCCTGCCAATCCTGGTCTCTCCTTTTCCTCCCCACCCCATCGGTCCCCCCGCCCCCGGGTGCCTTTGGGGTTTTCCGCCGTCGGCTGCAGGCGCCTCGTCTCAGATAAAGTGGATCCAGCCCTGGGGCTCCGGGGCTCCGCCACTGCCTGGGTGCTCGGGCCCTCGTAGAGCATAGTCACGGCCGCCGTTGTTGTCCCAGAACTCATGACCTGTCACACGGTAGCGCAAGGCGAAGAGAAGAGCGCCCCCAATCGGTGGCGCGGGCAGGCGGAAGGCGAAGCGGTCGGCACGCGGCGGGGGCGGGGCCGGGCCGGCGTAGGCGGCGGGGGCCTCGCGTTGGCTCCGCCAGCCGTCGGCGCTCCAGCGCACGCTTACGCGCTTCTCGTAGGCCAGGTCCAGCACGCGCGCGCTCCCGGCCACGCCCAGCGGGCCCGCCTCGGCGCGTTCCAGGCAGATGCGCTGCGCCTGCAAGCGGGCGGCGAAGCCGGGCTCGCTGGCCGGCTCCAGGGCGGCGCGCGCCTCCTGGGGGAAAGAAGCGGGAGGAGGGAGCCCGGGGCGGAGAGAGGGGAGAGATAGGGGCGGTGTCAGAGCGAGGCACTGGGCCAATCAGAGGCCGACCCCGGCGTCCGGGCCGGCAGAGTGCGGCCCAGCTGCCAGGGTGGCCTAGAGCCACTCGCGTATGGGGGACCCAAAAAGGGATGGGCAGGCAAGCCCAGGGATGGAATGGAGATGGGTGCTCTTTGGCAAATCCACTCCCACACGCCCGCTGCGGCCGACTGGGGGAGGTCCCCAGAAGGGGAGGTGCCCCCGCCGCCTACCTGGAGGCCGCGGGCGCGGGGCTGGCAGGGCGCGAAGTGACGGAGGGCGTCCCTCTGCAGTTGGATCTGCACGTGGCGGGGCACCCGGGGCAGCTCCCCGGGACGGAAGCGGCGCACGGCGGCCAGCTCCAACCCCAGTGCGTCGGCGAAACGCACTCTCTTGCGGGTGTTTGGGCTACGGCTGCGGGGCGCCCGAGCCCCGCCGCCTCCGGCTGGTGCAGAGCGGGCCCGGCGGCCCCGACTCGGTGCGTGAGCACGGGATCGGGCCCCGAACCGCGTCCCTCCCTCGCCTGGCTCCTCCTCCGGCTCCTCCTCGAGGCTAGGCCGCTGGCTACGGTAGTAGGCGCGCTCCGTTAGCGCGGCAATAAAGCTCAGGTTGCGGGGGATGTCGGTGCTGGGGGGCCGCTCACGGGACATGGCAGCCCCCTCCCCGACTGGGCCAGCCCGCAGCGCCACCGCGCTGCCCTCTCCTCCTCTCTCCCGCCCGTCCCGCGTCGGCGCAGAAGTCGCCGAGTCCGCTTCTGCAGCCCCTCGCCGCTGCGTACTCTCCTTGCAGTCACCTCCAGGATCCTCTACCTCCGGTTGCTTTGCCTCTCCTCTGTGACCACCTTTCCCTCCCTCTGGCCTTCAGCTTCCAGAGTCTTAAGACTATCACATCCTGCCTCCTGCGAGCGGTCTGCTCTGAGCGTGCGCTCAACGGCGCTCACCCTCCGGTTCCAAGGCTCTCACGGCCCCGGCCCCCGCCCACAGCCCTCTAACAGGTGGCTCCGCTTGTCTTCGCTGCTGCACCAGGGGGCGGGGACTTCACCTTTTCGGTCCCAAGTGAGGCCACTCAGCCTTTTTAAAAAACATCCACGGGCCGGACGCAGAGGCTCACGCCTCTAATCCCAGCACTTTGGAAGGCCGACGTGGGAGGATGGCTTGAAGCCAGAAGTTCAAGACCAGCCTGGGAGACATAGTGTGACTCCCCCCATCTCAACAAAAACAATAATAATAATGTTAAAATTTTAAAAAGTCCTCAACCTTTCCTGCACAGCACAGGAAAGGTTAACGCCGGGAAGAAAGAATAACCTTTCATTTTCTTACAGAAGAAGGTTAAAAATGCCCAGCATGAGACTTTGTCTTCGGGGTTCACCGTTTTCTTTTCTGAAACCTAGGCTCCTGGTTTCGGCAGGGGGTGGCAGTGGGTGCAAAGAAGGAAAGGTCACGAGAGCTAAGTAGAGCCTTTCAAATAGGAGGTGAGAATGTGGCACCCGAACTAAGAACTGTAGGAAGACCTAACTTCTGGTCTGGTGCTAGTCCAAGGTCTGGTGCTATTAAGCTGTGTAACCTTGAGCAAGCAAGGCATAACTTCTCTGGACTCAGTGTTCCCAATTCTCTCTCTCTCTCTCTCTCTCTCTCTCTCTCTCTCTCTCTCTCTCTCTCTCTCTCTCTCTTTCTGTGTGTGTGTGTCAGAGTCTCGCTCTGTCACCAAGGCTGGAGTGCAGTATCGTGATCTCGGCTCACTGCAACCTCTGCCTCCTGGGTTCAAGCGACTTTCCTTCTTCAACCTCCTGAGTAGCTGGGATTACAGGTGCCTGACACCATGTCTGGCTAATTTTTATATTTTTAGTAGACACGGGGTTACCATGTTGGCTAGGCTGGTCTGGAATCCTGATATCAGGTGATATGCCTGCCTCAGGCTCCCAAAATGCTGGGATTACAGATGTAAGCCACCACGCCATACTCTGAATTCAGTGTTCTATTCTGTAAAAAAGTGATAAGATTCTGATTTCTAACCCAACATAAGCCCTTTGAGGGCAGGGGCTTTGTCTGATTAATGGTGAGTTTTAGTATATGGTAGGCACTCAAATTATTGGATGAACGAGCACTCAACAACTCTCTTGGAGTTGGGACTGTGGAGTTCTAGGTCCAGTGAGTGCTTCCAAGAAGGGCAGAGCTGGCTTTTTTCCCTTTCATTTTTTTTTTTTTTTACATTAGTGAAAAAAAAAGTGAAGTGTTTTTAGTTTCTTTCTAACTTTCCTACTGATCTTATATAGCACTTAAAATGTGCTAGGTAATGTTGTAAGGGTTTCACAAATACTAACTCATGTAATACAACCCTCAGAGGAATAAAGACTATTATGCCTAGTTTAAAGATGAGAAAACTGAGGGAGAGAGGGGAGAGGACTCTTGCCCAGGGTCACATAGTTAATAATTGGGGAGGTGGGATTAGGACCTAAACAGTTCAGCTCTAGAGTCCATGCTCTTATCCACTTGGTTATATAAGATTAAAACATTTAACAATAATAGTTAACATCCTCAGTGTTAAAAGGGGGAATCTTAGAGTAGAAATGAAGTCTCTACATTTAAAGCAGCAGGATAGTTTAACTGTAAAACCACAAGTGACTAAGTTGAAAATAAACCGTGAGACATGTGCCATCTTGTTATTGTACAATGAATTTCTGTTTGCATGCATTCATACTAGTATTGACTGTAGCAATACTATTTAGCTAGGACTCATTTTTAAAGCAATATTGACTTTTTAAAATTTTACACATATATAGAATGCATGGATGTATTCTCATATTTTAGGGTATAAAATAATCATACATTAATTTATATTACAATCAAGCTGACTCAGGAGTTCAAGATCAGCCTGGGCAACATAATGAGATCCCCATCTCTATAAAAAATGAAAAATTAGCCAAGCATGGTGGAGCACATCTCTAGTCCCAGCTACTGGGGAGGCTGAGGTAGGAAGATTGCTTGAGCCCAAACAGTGGAAGCAGAAGTGAGCTGTGATTGTACCACTGCACTCCAGTTTAGGCCACAGATTTGTCTCACAAACAAACCAACCAACAAATCAGGAGTGCGTATGAAGACCTGGACTAGGTTATTCTCTAAAGAAGGGGGCAACCTTGCTAGTAGCAGCCAGAATGATCAGGCTAAGAGTGAAAAAGAAATAAGGATGGTTGAAATACAGCCATAAAGGAGTGTAATAGGCTGTGTGTTTAGAATAGAAGAGAGAATTGAGTGTGGACTTGTAAATAGTGTGGATTGAGGCTATGAGAACAATATTGACTCTGTGAAGGGACAAGGTGATCTTGAAGCAATAGTGTCAAAGTTACAGGATGAGATGGGAGTCCTAGCTTCTTTACATATCAGTATATGGCTTTAGGTAAATCACTTAATCTCTCCAAACCTCAATTTTCTCATTCATAGAAGGAGAATAAAACAGCATAAGAATTGGTGAGAAGATAAAATATATTGCTTGAGCCCAGACGGTGGAGGTTACCATCCTCAGAGTATTCAAAGGGAGAATGTTAGAATAGAAAAAAAGCACTTAGCACCTAATAACTCTTCAAAATATGTTTTTACCCCCCCTTTTTTTTTTGAGACAGTCTCCTTCTGTCACCCAGTCAGGAGTGCAATGACATGATCTCAGCTGACTGCTACCTCTGCCTCCTGGGTTCAAGTGATTCTTGTGCCTCAGCCTCCTGATCAGCTGGGATTACATGTGTGTGCCACCACACCTGGTGAATTTTGTATTTTTAGTAGAGATGGGGTTTTGCCATGTTGGTCAGGCTGGTATGGAACTCATGGCCTCAAGTGATCCTCCTGCCTTAGCCTCCCAAAGTGTTGGGATTATAGGAATGAGCCACCAAACCCAGCTAGTTGTTACTATTATTGCTACAGAAAAGACCTTGCTTCTCTAATGACCATAAGGGCAGTTGGTAATACCAAGCCTTGGATTGGAGGTAGAAGTAAAGGAAACTAGCAGAAGAGGAGAATTGGATTGCCTCTTTCTGGCCTTTGGTTGGGGTGCTGTTTAAATGAGGAAGTACCAGATCCAAGAGCCCAGGAGGCTGGCTGTGAGTGCCCTCATGTGGATCAGCTGTGGTTAGACTGCTTAATGCCTTGTGATCTGCCCCATATAAATATACTGCCATCTATAAATAATGGCCGCATATATATGTAATCTGGAAAGATAAACATCAAGCTTAACACTGGCAACCTGCAGGGAGGGAAGTGGAATGGGGTGTGTGTGTGTGAACCTGTATTTTATTACTCCGTACCTCTATTGTTTGATTTTTTTTTTTCATAATGAGAATTAGTTCATGTGTTAGGTAAAAAATAAATAAATAAATAAAATAAAATCAATCTATTACAAAAGAAGAAGAAGAATTAAAGTACCGGCAGAAACTGCTTGTGATCCCAGTCCTGGCTCCCTGATGCCTGGCTGAAGCCCAGCCCACAAACAGAACACTGGGTTAAAGGTCCTGGAGAAAAAATGGGAAAGGTTTGGTGTCTGTGTGGTGTCTGCTAGTCCCAGAAGGGTAAGGCACCTGGCAGACGGTTTTCAGCTTAATGGGAACTGCTTCTGTTTTTCAGGCACACACAATCCAGGGCTAGAGAAGTTCAACAAGTGCATGGAACATCGGAAACCTCCTGGAAATGCTGAATTTGCCTCGAGATGTCCTGAAGGCCAGCATACTTTTCTGGGCAGCCTCGAGGCTCAGGATCCCAGCCCAGCGCAGCTCACCGTGCCCTCTCTGCCAGCTCTTCTTAGCCTTCAGCAGCCCTCCCTCTTCCTGAGTAGTGGCCCTTCGCAGGCCTGCGTCCCAGCCCCGCCCCTCTCTCTGGACGCATCTCTGGGCCCCATCATCACCCGGCGCCGGGCCCTCCCTCTGCCCCCCCCTTTCTCCTCCCTCCTTCCTTCCCTCCCTTCCTCCCTCTCTCCCTCCCTCCCAGCTCCTGCACCAGGAAACGGCCCGGATCCCGGCAGCGGCCTGACCCGTGAGATCCCTAACCTGGCAGGCGGGCGGGGTTGGAGACTGGCTGAGGTGGGGGTAAGGGAGGAGCTGGGCCTTTGGGCTGCACTAGGGGGAACCGGGAATAGAGATGGTGTCGGCAGGAAGCCCTTGGCCCTGGGTTTCCCAGGAGGACAGTCATTAAACATGGATTCGGCCACACAGCTGGTAGAGCGTTGGGGGCAGGGGCCCAGGCCCAGAGCTGCAACCCCAGCCCTCCCAGGCCAGACCCTGATCCCTGGCCTTCCCCTCCTGGTTCTGATCTCCCCCTCCCCTTTCCAGGGCTCCACGCTGGCCGGGAGGATGAAAGGCCCCAGCTGGGGGCTCCTTGCCACCAGCGCTGTGTCTTAAGAGCTGCCATCCCGGCTGGGTGAGTGTCTCCTTCCTTTCTCTGTCCGGAGTAACCCATTGCGTCTCCCACCTTTCTCTTCAGCCCATCTGCTCCCCTTCATCTTGTGCCTCTGCCAACATCTTTACATCTTGCCTTTGGGGAGGTCCTAAGCCCCTTCCTCTAGCCAAGAAGGTGTAGACTGAGCAGGGGAAGCTGTATAGGGGTGTCACAGAGCTGACGTTGTCTTATTATGAAAAGAATTGAAAGTATTCTAAACATAAAATTTACTTGTTTTGCATTTAATTTGGCATATTAGGAATGCAATGGCCAGCCTCTCGAACCCTGGTCCCTATCATGACTTGATTCCCTTGTTCTTGCCTCTCCCTGTCTAGTGAGCTCTGAGCATTTCCTCCCTTCTCCCCATCTCACTGGGTTGGCAAAACCAGAAATGCCCCTTCTGGTTCTCTGTCCATATATTCATGCCGGTCTTTCATCCTTGCCTCTTATAGCCGCCCGGATGGCGACCCCAGCCTCGGCCCCAGACACACGGGCTCTGGTGGCAGACTTTGTAGGTTATAAGCTGAGACAAAAGGGTTATGTCTGTGGAGCTGGCCCTGGGGAGGGCCCAGCAGCTGACCCGCTGCACCAAGCAATGCGGGCAGCTGGAGATGAGTTCGAGACCCGCTTCCAGCGCACCTTCTCTGATCTGGCGGCTCAGCTGCATGTGACCCCAGGCTCAGCCCAACAACGCTTCACCCAGGTCTCCGATGAACTTTTCCAAGGGGGCCCCAACTGGGGCCGCCTTGTAGCCTTCTTTGTCTTTGGGGCTGCACTGTGTGCTGAGAGTGTCAACAAGGAGATGGAACCACTGGTGGGACAAGTGCAGGAGTGGATGGTGGCCTACCTGGAGACGCGGCTGGCCGACTGGATCCACAGCAGTGGGGGCTGGGTAAGAAGCTTCTCAATTCCCGCTCTGCACATCCCTCTGCAAAGCTGGTCTCCAGGGGGAAGATGGGGGCTCTGATTGGAGGCTGAGGCAGCTATGTTGGGAATGAGGTATGGGGCTGAGGCTCCCTGTCTGGGTGGAATCAGACTGAGATGCCTGGACTCTGTACTCCAGGGCTGCCATGCAGTCAACACTGGATGGGCTCATGGTCCCAAGCAGAGGACAGAATACGCACCCAAGGAGTGCCTGCAGGGGAATGGTGTCAGGGACTTTTTGCATCTGAGTCATGGCGTGGGAGGTGGGGAGGATCAGGGATGGGTGGTGGTCAGGCAAGCCTTGGCAAAGGATGCTAGTTCTGAGCAGAATTTTTCTCCAAGGAAAGGATGGAATTCACTGGAGGCAGAGTGAGCAAATGAACCAGTCTCTCAGGGTGGGGGTACACCTGGGGGGATCAGAGGGGCTTGTAGTAGAGCTTTGGCCAGAGAGGAGCTGGGTATGGGGTAGTGCTCGCAGTGGATGGAACTGGAACTCTTCCTCTCCTCTTCTCTCCACTCTTTCCTCTCCTGATATCCCTTTCTCCTTCTTTCTCTCCTGCTTCCCTTCTCTCCCACAGGCGGAGTTCACAGCTCTATACGGGGACGGGGCCCTGGAGGAGGCGCGGCGTCTGCGGGAGGGGAACTGGGCATCAGTGAGGACAGTGCTGACAGGGGCCGTGGCACTGGGGGCCCTGGTAACTGTAGGGGCCTTTTTTGCTAGCAAATGAAAGTCCAGGGCCAGGTGGGGCTTGGTGTGGCTGGGGGTCGGGAGAGCAGGAACAGAACAGAGAAATGCCCTTGGAAGAAGTGGAGTTGGTGGATGGGTGGGCATGGAACAGGGATGGGCAGGGGAAGGGTAGTGTGTGAGGGAGCTGAGTAGGCCAGGTAGGCGATTGGAAGAGTGAGCAGGACACATAGGGGAGGGGAATGTTTTGGCAAGTTTATGGGGGCAGGAGGTGGAGTCGTTCCAGCGCTGGGGGAGGTGGGAGGGATCATGCCTATAGGTGTGGGCACATGATACGACCTGGAACTTGGTTTGTAGCCCTGAGGAAGGTGGACTTGCATAAGCAGTGATGTCTCCATTGGATGAGTGGGATTTGGGGAACATAGAAGGCACATCCCTTTGGAATGGAAGCTTGAGGGTTCTCGGGTATAAGAAGAGGTGGCTGTAACCATGGGCTGCTTGGACACACGTGTGCATGTGCACGCATGCTGCTGTGCATGCTGGGCTGCCTGGCAAATTTGGTGGTGGTGGGATTCCCCAAGGAGAAAACATTCCCTCTTGCAATGGCAAGAACTAGGAGCAGTTCTCTGCCCCGCTCCCCACAGCCCCTCCTTTCCCTAGCCCTTGTCCTGATGCCTCAAGGCTTAGAGAGAAACATTGTATCCAGACGTAGGGCTCTGCTGCTTCTCTCCAGAAAGTAATTGGCAAGGCTTTGGCAAGAAGAGCAGTGACCTTGTTCCTTCATCATCCCCCTTCTTTGTGCATCATGCACTTGCTGCTGCCTCCCGGGCTCTGACAGAAAGGCAGGGCTGTTGAGCCTGGATGGGTGGAGGCTTATGTAGCTGGACCTGCCTGCCACCCTCCTCTCCCACTCAGGCACAATGGTGCCTAAAGTGTTTCCAGTCTCTGGGACCTCTGTACTCAAACTGAAACTCTTAAGTTGGGGCCCTAACTAATTTTCCTTTTGAGGTTGTGGACATAAGTGCTGATGTAGAATACAGTCTGGGTCCCACACTGTGTCTCAGTGAGATGGCTGATGCCTTGAGAGGATCATTTCAGCTCTGAATCCCATGGGTGTGAGGGTGATGGGTACTCCAGGACTGGCCTGTGCTGTGTTGTGGGCTTTGGTTCGGCTTTATCAGGGACCAGGCATATGGGTTCTAGAGTATCTACCATGACCTAGGAGCATTTATGATTTCTTTGAAGCCACGCTGTTTGCATGGGTGTTACTTGTCTGTACCTCAGAGTCTGAGGATGTTAACTTTGGAACTCGAAGTCCTCTAGAACAGCTTCAGATTATAGCTTTTTCTTTTGAGGAAGAAATTACTCACTCCAGATGCATGCCCTGAGCCAGACCTCACTGCTGCACTTTCCAAGGTGCTAAGATTGCTGCTCTCCAATGCTGACTTTCTGACACAGTGCTCTAGAACCCTGCCTGTGGTCCTGAGCACTGATCAGCTTAGCTAGACCATGGTTGACTCTTCTTGGAGATTTTCACTTGGTCCTAGAATGTGGCAAAGTAGTTGTGCTCGCCAGAATGTGGGACCAAATTGGCCTCAGGTGTTTAGTCCAGACTTCTGCTTTTGAGAGAGGGCTGCACTTTTTAATGGTTTTTCCAGGGGAGGTGGTAGGCTGCACGTGCCACTTGGTCTTGTTGTGAGTATGCTGATGCCAGAAACTCAGAGCCAGCCTATGGCAAGCAGTTGGGGTGGGGGGTCTCTGACTTGCTCAGGACAAACTAGGCCAGTGGTTTTCAAACTGCTTGGCAGAGCCCTGAAGTTTCCTAGGGGTTGCCTCAGGAGTCCTGGGGGAGATGAAGGGGGTGGGGAGCTGAGCAGGCTGGGCAATTTGCCCTCTAACAGAATTGCTCCCTTTGTAGCTGTCTTACATATCGGGGTTCAGGGTAAGATTTTATTTGCATTAAGGGGTTTGCTGCTGAAAAAATGTTGGAAAACCACTGACTAGACCATCGGCTCCAAATTGGAGCCTGTGCTTCCTTCCCCAGGTTTGGAGCACACTGTTCACCCTACCCTCTACCACAGGACGTATATCCCTGTTAGCATTCCCGGGGACCTTTAGCCAAGAGGGGCTGCAGGGACCATGGCCAGGTTACCGAAATGCCCTGCTCTGAAGCCTTCACCTGGGTGGAAAGAGAGGCTGTTTTCTGACAGGGTAAAGGGCTTGGTCTGGATTCCCAGAAGCATAGCTTGGATGGGACCACAGTGGGCAATTTTGACCTGTCCTGCCCTTCTTAGCTTGAAGGGAAACCCCAGAGACTCTTCTGTCAGGGAAAACTAGGGACTCTCTTCTAGAGCCATATAGTTCCTTGGGATTAGCTCTTGGCCAAGAAGGCTGAGTATGGCTCCCAATTTTTAAATCCATTTCATTTTTTTAAAAATAAGGGAAATAAATGTAATTGCCATTTTTCAAAGATTAAGTAGGAGGAGAGGGGTTTCTTGCTCTCCAGAGCCCAAAGGGACAAATAGAGACATTACTTAGGCCAAGGAAAGAGCGGAAGTAGGGCGGCTCGGTCCTGCGGTCATTAATCCTACTCCCCACTTATTCTAGGGCACACATACACTATTTTACTTTTTTAAAATCATAAAACGGCAGAAGAGATTTGGTTAGTTTAGAAGAAAAGAAAGCTCTATAAATATAAATCTATATTCCTGTATTTTTATTTAATAATTTATAAATACCAAGTTCATTTGACTTTTATTTTTGTGTAATATGTAATGGTCGTATTAAAAAAAATAAATAAAGCCCAGAAGTTTAATGAGAAGGACTGAACAGGGTTTGTGACTTCTACACTGTATAGCCTGCGGTCAGGACATTTCATTGATCCAGTCATCTCTTCATAACCTTGTTAAAGGCAAGAATTAGAATAACAGGGGTTTGGGAAAGTGTTGGGATAATTTTTAAAAATCAGAGTTATTCCCCTATCCTCCTCACCCCACTCCTACACCAGCCAAATGGCCAAAGCCAAGAATTCCATCTATTCTAACCTGAGCCTTGGGAGGGTGGGTGTATATGGTACTTTGGGACTGCCACTAACAATAACCAAATGAAAAACAAAGAAAACCTACCAAAAATCTTTGTGTGATAGTAATCAAGCCCCCAGTTGTGGTTCAGGCTCTAATCAGAAGTGTGTGATAATAATAAATATTTCTCTGTGGTGCCTTGCTGCATACCTCAGACATAAAAATGGGTCTGGGTCCGACGTGGTGGCTCACGCCTGTAATCCCAGCACTTTGGGAGCCCAAGGCAGGCAGATCATTTGAGGCCTGGTGTTCGAGACCAGCCTGGCCAATATGGGGAAACCCTGTCTCTACTAAAAATACAAAAATTAATCAGGCATGGTGGCATGTGCCTGTAATCCCAGCTTCTTGGGAGGCCACAGCATGAGGATCGCTTGAACCTAGGTGGTGGAGATTGCAGTGAGCCAAGATTGAGCCACTGCACTCCAGCCTGAGTGACAGAGGGAGACTCTATCTCAAAAAAAAAAAAAGGTTGGAGTGTCTGGCAAAAATGGAGTCCCTGCTTCCTTTCCTGGTCCTTTAAGACATTTGGTTTCAGACATTTTAATGCAAACTGATAAACTGGATGGAATCTCCAGGAATACTCAGCCCATCCTTTTCTACCTGTAGTCTTGGACCACATCAAAATCATGTCTCACAGAAATAGTGATCCTAATTTAAAATTTCAGGTGAGAATTTCTAGTCTTTCTGTAATCCAGTGCAATAGATTGGTACTTGGGTTTATGTGTTAAATTGCAAGAAATATAATTGTTTAGAGGAATTCAGCATTTCCTTTCTATTCTCTATACAAAAATCTACAGGGGAAGCCATATTAAAATCAGAGAGTGGCTTAGTGAAATGGCAGTATGGAAAAGGAAATTAGATGTTCTTAATAGTTAATATCATTAAGTATGATAGCTGGTACATTTATCTCCACTGCAGTGTGATTGATTTAATGATTGATTTACATTTACAAGTTCTTTAGATACAAAGATTGATTTCCATTTGCCTAGTTCCAAAAAAAATTTGCAACGTCTTACTATAACACACAAAATAATAGGAAAACATAAAATTTTTAAGTCAGGGTTGACTTTCAAGTCAAAGTTAAGTAAAACAAAAAATAAGTAGGGGTAATGGGAAAATTGAAATATTACAGTAAGATGTCAGCAAAAAGAAAATTAATACACAGAAAAACATTCTATAAGTAGTATTCCTAAATACTAAAGCTAGGCTATGAATTCAGCTCTGAGCTTCTTGGCAGCTAAAGAAAATTAAAATACAAAATGAAATTCACATTCTTCTTATAATTTATAAAAACCTATCAGCTAGGGCAAAAAAAAAAAAGAAATTGATTTTTTGAGAAGACTGATACAGTGGATGCCACCTTCTGTGACATCTGAAAGCAAATATGATGTTGAGTTTTGACCACTGTTTCTTCTAGAAACAACAAATGGAGATTCAGAAGGTCCTAAGTGTTTTCTATTAGGCTCATCACAATTTAGCCCAAATATGCCGCTCCATGATGGCTTGGTTTAATATAGGACTAAATTTTGGGCTACCTAAAGGGACAGATAAATTGTATTTCCTCCATACTGTTCTCCACCAGTGTTATTTATTCAAATGACACCTTGATAAAGTTGGGCAACAGTTACAATTTCTAGCAAATGGATAGATTGTAAATATTCTATGTTGTTACTTAATAGCAGAACCTTTGAAGACTTTAAAAGCTACCTTAAATATAGATACGGAGAGATACAGAAATAAATCAACTATTTTGAAACCCAACCAGAAAACACACCATAATGAAATGCTGTGTAGTTTATTCATTCAGTCAACCATTTATGTGGCAAATATTCAAGCATCATCTGTGTGCTAAGCACAGTTATGGGCCCTGAGGTAAAGTGAACAGACAGGTGCAAACCTCTGTTCTCATGTTGCTTATGTTCTAGTAAGAGAAACAGAAAAATTAAAAATTGTATAATATATGAGAAGGCGATGAATGCCATAAAGAAAAACAAATCATGAGGGGGAATGTGTGTATATATACGCATATAGATTTCAATTTTAAATTGAGTGGTCAGAGAAGGCCTCATTTCTGAGGTGACTTTTGGGTAAAACCATGACAAACAATTTGGAAAAATATGTTTATTGACATGGGAAGATGTTTGTCTTTTTTTTTTAATTGGGTAAAAAAATAGATTAGAAAATAATATATGCAGTATGACCCCATTTTGCTAAAATATTTATGTCTGTGTGCCTTGATATGTATTTACATATTGAAAGTTTCAGGAAGTATATATGCCAAAATATCATTAGTGATTGTCTCTGGATAGTGGGCTTTATGAGTGCTTTTATTTTGTTCTTTTTGCTGTCAGTATTTTCTGATTCTTTGATAATGAACATATATTTCCAGTACAGTATATGAAAACAAGTTCTTTAGGCACACACTTCTAAAATGTTAACAAAGCAGAATGAAAATTAAGCAATCCAACAGAAGCTCCTTCACATTTAAATGACTACCCTACTTCCATGCAAAAGCAGACCTAGGGAGTTAAAGTAAGCAGGGCCAGACCACATTAGAAGGTTATTGAGGTCTGCTCCAAAATAGAGGTCATTATAAGGAGAAAGGCTCCAAGGTTCTACATCAGCACTGTCCAATAGAAATATAATGGAAGCTACATGTAGTTTTACATTTTCTAGTAACCTCATTTAAAATGCAAAAAGAAATTATTAAACCAATTTTAATAATATTCTATTTAGTTCGGTATATAAAAATATTATTTCAATATGGAATTAATATTAAACGGTTAATGAATTATATCACATTCTTTTTCATACTAATTCTTCAAAATTCAGTGTGTATTCAATACTTTCAGCACATCTCAAATTGGAGTCTCATGTTTCAAGTGGTCAGTAGCCATGTGTGACTAGTGGCTATCATATTAAAGTGTAGCTCTAGATCACAGATCAGTATTGTAGTCTGTAAACATTTCAAAGTACTTTTAGGTCATAGAGCATTATTATAGTTTGTAAAAATTTCAAGAAAGGAGATAAAAATAGGGATGAAACTACCAAGTCATCATATATTTATGTTTTTTGTTGAGAAAACTTTTCTCTTCTGGTAAGAACTATGGATGCCCTTACCCATTTTTACTACTTAATTCCCCTTTTCTCAACTCCACTGAGCGACTCCTTCTTTTCTTTCTTTCTTCCCTTCCCCTTCTTTCTTTCTTTCTCCCTTCCTTCTTTCCTTCTTTCTCTTTCTCCTTTCCTTCTTTCTCCTTTCTTTCTTTTTCTTTCTTTCCTTTCTGTAACAGAGTCTTGCTCTGTTGCCAGGCTCGAGTGCAATGGTGCCATTTTGCTCACCGCAGCCTCTGCCTCCCAGGTTCAAGTGATTACCCTGCCTCAGCCTCCTGAGTAGCTGGGACTACAGGTGTGTGCCACCATGCCCAGCTACTTTTTTGTATTTTAGTAGAGACGGGGTTTCACCATGTTTGCCAGGATGGTCTCGATCTCCTGACCTCATGATCCGTCTGCCTTGGCCTCCCAAAGTGCTGGCATTACAGGTGTGAGCCACCGCACCTGGCCAATTCCCTTCTACTAATACATCTTCCCCTCTTCTGGGACACAATATCATTGGAGTTTCACTTTTTCCAAAACTCCAGGGTCCTCTGTTTATAGGTTATTACTTAAAGAGAATTATAATGGGCGAATCTCACACCATTACTACCAAATTAAAAAAAATTCATTCTCAGAGGAAAACTTATCTGATATTCTCTATGCTTTAACAACAAGTAAGATTTACTTGTATTTATTTGTTTTATTTTTTACTTTTTTTAAAAAATAAGATTATTCATTACTGAAGATCACTTATTCAGTTATTTATTGAGCAGAGAGATAGGCAAAGGGAATACAAATATAAGATGGTTCCCTCTCTTTTACAGTTTATAGACTAATAGGGAAGGACCTTACTTTATAGGTCACCATTCAAAAAGCTTTTTTTTTTTGAGACAGTTTCACTGTGTCACCCAGACTGGAGTGCAATGGCGCGATCTGGGCTCACTGTAACCTCTGCCTCCCAAGTTCAAGTGATTCTCTTGCTCAGCCTGCTGAGTAGCTGGGATTATAGGAGCTCACCACCATGCCCAGCTAATTTTTGTATTTTTAGTAGAGACGGGGTTTCTCCGTGTTGGCCAGGCTGGTCATGAACTCCTAACCTTAGGTGATCCTCCTGCCTTGGCTTCCCAAAGTGCTGGGATTACATGCATGAGCCACCACACTTTACCCTCAAATAGCTTTTTAAATATGTTTGCTATTTTTCTTTTTTTTTTTTTTTGAGACAGGGTCTCACTCTGTAGCTGAGGCTGGAGTACCATGATCATAGCTCACTATAGACTGCAACTTCTGGGTTCAAGTGATCCTTCTGTCTCAGCCTCTGGATTAGCTGGGACTATAGGTGTGTGTCACCATACTTGGCTAAATGTATTTGTTACTTTCATAAGGCAATGATGCCTATTAGAAAAAGTTTGAAAGTTGGAGTGATTTAAAAAAAATAAATATGTAATGGGCTGGGCGTGGTGTCTCATCCCTGTAATCCCAGCACTTTGGGAGGCTGAGTTTGGTGGATCACTTGAGCCCTAGGAGTTTGGGACCAGCCTAAGCAACACAGTGAGACCTTGTCTCTACAAAAAAATAGAAAAAAATTAGCTGGGCACGGTGGTGCATGCCTGTAGTCCCAGCCATTTTGGAGGCTGGGGAGGGAGAATTACTTGAGCCAGGAGGTTGAGGCTGCAGTCAGCTGTGATCATGCCACCATACTCTAGCCTGGGCGACAGAGACCCTGTCTCAACAATAAGAGCAGCAAAATAAACAAGTAAATAAATGAATAATGATTGTGGAAAATTTGTAGAAAGAAAATGAATCATAATGCTATCACCCAGAGAGCACTACTATTTTGTCATACTGCTTTTCAGTATTTTTTGTCTGCTTTTATGATCATACAATTTTGTATACTGCAATTCTGCTTACCATTATATTGCAAACATTTTTCCTTGATATTAAAATGTTTCAAAAGCATAATGACTATATAAAATTACATCTACTTGTGTACAGTAATTTTAATGCCCAATTGGTCATTTGTCTGTATTTTTTCACTTTGATAAAAATATTTCTTCTGACGGGGCATGATGGCTCACACCTGTAATCCCAGCACTTTGGAAGACCAAGGTGGGAGGATTACCTGAGCTCAGGAGTTCGAGACCACCCTGGGCAACATGGTAAACCCCATCTCTACTAAAATACAAAAAATTAGCTGGGCATGGTGGGGGCATGCCTGTAGTCCCAGCTACTCGGGAGGCTGAGGCACAAGAATTGCTTGAGCCTCAGAGGTGGAGGTTGCAGTAAGCTGAGATTGCACCTCCTCACTCCTGCTTGGGCTATGGAGTTAGACTCCGTCTCAAAATATTTATTCACAAATGTTTATTCACAAATTGGATTACATTTTTAGAAGAGATAAGAAAAAGAATCTCAACCTTTTTTTTTTTTTTTTTTTTTTTTTTTTTTTTTTTTTTTGCGAGAGTCACTCCGATGGCCCAGGCAGGAATGTAGTGGCATTATCTCTGCTCACTGCAACCTCCACCTCCCAGGTTCAAGCATTTCCCCTGTCTCAGCCTCCCAAGTAGCTGAGGTTACAGGCGCTCACCACCACACCTAGCTAATTTTTGTAATTTTAGTAGATACAGGGTTTCACTGTTTTGGCCAGGCTGGTTTTGAACTCCTGACCTTGAGTGATCTGCCCACCTTGGTCTCCCAAAGTGCTGTGATTACAGGTGTGAGCCATCTTGCCCAGCTTTTCTTGTTTTTTTTATTTTATTTTATTTATTTTATTTTTTTTTCTTTTCTTTCTTTTGAGACAGGGTCTCACTCTGTTGCCCAGGCTTGAGTGCAGTGGCATCATTATGGCTCACTGCAGCCTCAGCCTCCCGAGTAGCTGGGAGTAGCAGGGACTGCAGGTGCACACCACCATGCCCGTCTAATTTTTGTATTTTTAGTGGATAAGGGGTTTTGCCATATTGCCCAGGTTGGTGTTGAACTCCTGGGCTCAAGCAATCCAGCTCCCAAAGTCTTGGGATTACAGGTGTGAGCCACTGGTCCTTAAGAATCTTAACATTTTAAAAGCTTTTGGTACATATTGCCAAAGACTAGAAAGATTGTACTGGTTCTTGCTCCTCTTTTCCTCCCATGCCTAAGTGTTTTTAAAAATCAGATATAGTTGTAATTATATTTTATATGCACAATTTTACATTCTACTTCCTTGGCTTAACAAAATTATTTTTGCATGTTTGTCACACTATGTAAACCTTTTAATAGATGCATAATAATATTTTATTGGATACAATTGAAGTTTGCTTAAACTTTTATCTATTGTTGGAATTTGTCTTTCCATTTTTCACACATAATTTTTTTGTGTATTAAAGCAGGCCTTATCTGAGCTTTTAAAGCTGGCTTTGAATTCCCTGCACACTGTTATATATATTACATAATATATATTATGTATAATATATATAATGTATATTTTTTCCTTTGAGACAGTGTCTTGCTGTTGCCCAGGGGATTCTCCTGCCTCAGCCTCCCAAGCAGCTGAGTTTACAGGCATGTGCCACCACACCCAGCTAATTTTTGTATTTTTAGTAGAGAGGGGATTTTGCCACGTTGGCCAGGCTGGTCTGAAACTACTGGACTCAGGTGATCCTCCTGCCTCAGCCTCCCAAAGTGCTGGGATAACAGGCATGAGCCACCATGCCCAGCCAGCCCTGCACACTTCTAATTAGTCCAGTGACTTAGGCCTAAGTTTCTTCACTTCATTAAGCCTTTTTCTTTTTCCCTAAAAACAGTTATGGATTTGGAAATATTTTCCTCATGGGGTTGTTGTGAGAGTCCAATGAAATAATATAATAAGGAGTGGTGCTTAACAAAAATAGGATTCAAAGAGATTTTAAAAAATCACATCTCCTTTTGTTAGCTTGATTAAATTGGGCACCAATAAGATAAACAAATCTTAATTAGGTTAAGATCAGTATAAAAGACCTTTCTTCCAGGGCATTCAATCATTTAGAGCTTGTCTTCGGTGCTCAACATTAGTTATCCCAGATCACACTGAAGCTGAGATGGCTGATGAAGTAATTTGCAGTGAAATTTTAAGCGACTGTGACCCTGCTCCAACTTCCCCAGATCTCGAGGTAAGGAATTGTGAGAAAAAGTGGGGGTGAGGGAATAGTGGGGTATAATGAGTCACTTTTGATTTTTTTGTTTTGCTAATGAGGATCTTCTCTTGTCCAACTCCCTCTGCCAACCATGTTTGTTTAATTTTTGCTTGGGCTCATATGAATCTTTTGAACTGCAGGTTAGTGTGCCCACAAAAATTTCTCTTGTAACCTTAGCACTGCCATCCCTTCCTTTTTAATAAATGTGTAGGATTGCTACCAAAATGTGGCAATCCTGCCTTCCAGGGCTAGGTCTCATTTCGAGTGCAGCGGTGTAGTGGGAACCTGCCAGGAGAAATTCCTCTGGAATCTTGAGGGCTGAAATGAAGGGTGGCACCCAGATCCCCAATCAATGCATCTTCAGTCAACAAACATTCAACAGGACATTACGTGGTAGGCATATTGCCAGGCCGTGGAGATGCAAATATAAATAGGATCCAGCCCTTCATCTCCAGGCGCCCACAACGTAGTTAGGAAACAGCAAAAAACCATTAAGCACACCACGGAGGTAGGCCCACTTGTCCTGGGAAAGGAGCAGAAGCTGGGGTTTGCAGTGGTCTGGTTGAAGAGAGTACATGTTAGAGGCCCAGTCTGGGTGCCTGTACATCCAATGGAACGAGAAGGGTGTAAAGTAATCACATGCTGGGGTGTCGAATGCAGTGATTTACAGTTTTGAGACTTTACCTCACCAGCAAAAGGGGCCAGTCTGTTAGTGGTGCAGATTGGAGGGGTGACACTGGAAGCTGTCCAGTCAAGAGAAGAAAATGGAACTAGGGAGCAGAAGGCCTACGCACGAGGGCGGGAAAGAGAACTCGTGACAAGTAGCTCTGGACTGAGCAATCCTCCCTGCTTTCTGGTGTGGGAGAGCTAGTGAATGACGGTGCCAATAACCTGGATGGGGAAAGTAAGCTCCCTCCCGGAATGCTGCATTCACAACCTCCATTTTCAGCAACATCCTATCTACTGATGCTTCCTGGTCAGAATACAGGTTTCCTGAAGCGGCCGCTCTATTTCAGGCCTCATCCGCCCATACAGCTCACTAGCTGGCCAGCAGTAGTATCAAGATGGCGGCCCCCTGAGGACTGGCTAGTCATGTGACCTCGGGTTTCCCAAGTTTGAAGCCCAGCAGTCCGTTCGGGGGCAAGGTTCGCCTGTCACAAAATGAGTGTCAGCCCTTCGAATCTCGCCAGCCAATCGGCATGTAAGACTAGGCCACGGCGGTGAGGCGATCGGAAGATTGGTCCTTTCCAGTCGCCTAGCTAGGGCCAATCACCGAGCGTCCTATACTTAGCGGGCCCGCCCGTAGGCCGGGGAGAAGTAGGAATGTCGTCACAGAGTGGCGGTATTGTTACCTAAGGACTCGATAGGAGGTGGGACGCGTGTTGATTGACAGGCAGATTTCCCCTACCGGGATTTGAGAATTTGGCGCAGTATCCCCGCCTTAGAGGTGGGGTCTTGTTTGATTGCCAAGTAATATTCCCCAATGGAGTACTAGCTCGTGGTGACGGGCAGGCAGCTTGACTAATGAATCCTCGGTGTGGCCGGCGCAGCTCTCCAATCGCTGGGCGGCGGGCCCCAGTCTGAGCGGCGATGGCGGCGGCGGCGGCGGCGGCAGCAGCAGCGGGGGCTGCGGGCGGTCGGGGCTCCGGGCCGGGGCGGCGGCGCCATCTTGTGCCCGGGGCCGGTGGGGAGGCCGGGGAGGGGGCCCCGGGGGGCGCAGGGGACTACGGGAACGGCCTGGAGTCTGAGGAACTGGAGCCTGAGGAGCTGCTGCTGGAGCCCGAGCCGGAGCCCGAGCCTGAAGAGGAGCCGCCCCGGCCCCGCGCCCCCCCGGGAGCTCCGGGCCCTGGGCCTGGTTCGGGAGCCCCCGGCAGTCAAGAGGAGGAGGAGGAGCCGGGACTGGTCGAGGGTGACCCGGGGGACGGCGCCATTGAGGACCCGGTGAGGGAAGGAGGGCGAGCGAGCAGGCCGGCGGCTGACTGGCCGGGTCACGGGAGGCCCAGAGCTCGGGCGAGCGGGAGGCAGGCGGGGGGTGGGGTTGGGCGGGGAATAACGTGGCTGGGGCCCAGTCGGGCTGGGGATGGGTCCGCGATCACTCAAGGGGGCCCGACTGGCTTGATTCGGGCGTCACGGGTGCCTAGTGTTCTTCTAGAGAGGGTAGCTTGCTTTTCTTTTCATCACGACCCTCGCGTGGGTCGAGGGAAATGGCTGAGGCCGCGCTCCGGCCGAGAGCAGGGCAGAGCCCCTGCGTTGGTTCCTCTTAAGCTCTTCTCCATACCCTTTCCACTTATATTAGGAGCTGGAAGCTATCAAAGCTCGAGTCAGGGAGATGGAGGAAGAAGCTGAGAAGCTAAAGGAACTACAGAACGAGGTAGAGAAGCAGATGAATATGAGTCCACCTCCAGGCAATGGTGAGTAACTGGCGGTTGCACGCGGAGCCCGGGTTCTCGGGTTCTCGGGTTGGAAGGGTTGTAGGGAGGATGGGGAACGTGGAGTTAGATACTTGGCATCCTGGAGCTGCTTGTCTGAGCTATTATGACTGTGCCGCGGTCATAGTCCGTTGTGTGTTCCTCTGACCTTTGTGAGGCAGAACCTATATTTTGGTGGTGCTTGCCTCCCTTTGTCCTTGTTATAATTGTGTTGTTCTTTGTTCTTGGTCTACCTCTATTCTTCTTTCTAGAGGTTGCCAGCTCGCATTTGACCTTCAAATCTAATAGTTTTTCCTCCAATTGGAGACGCTTCAGTTAGGATTCTAAGAGAAAACAAGCTGGAGGAGTTTCCCCTTTAATCTAGAAATGTGGAGTCTCAGCCCCCTTAATTTTGTTCACTCTTAAAAGCATTTCAACCTAAGCCATTCATTGGGGACTTGATTTGGAGGCAGGAGAGATTCCTATACTCTTTTAAGTGTGTATTAATTTATTCTTTAAATTTGTCGAGTATTTAGGGAGTACCGGCTATGGATTAGGCACAATCCTATTCTAGGTTATGGGTACAGCAGGAAACAGAATAGACCAAAATCTTTGCTTTCACTGAGCTTATGGGATAGTGTTCGTGGTGGAAATGCATATATTGGTCAAGTAGAAAACAAGTGTATGGTTTTGTTTTGTTTTGTTTTTTTAATATTTTTCCTCATAGCTGGCCCAGTGATCATGTCCATTGAGGAGAAGATGGAGGCTGATGCCCGTTCCATCTATGTTGGCAACGTATGTAACTAGGGCTCTCTCTGGGGTTGGGGGCAAGTTATTTTGGGGAGTTATTTAATAGTCCTGAAAGGAACATATCTGGGATAGGTGGTGGTTTTGAGTGTGGAGGGAATATGGGAAGGAGGTTAAAGGTAATGGAATAATCAGTAAACAGCAAAGGCTGTGGATTTGGAAGGGAAAGGGACTAGTTCCCCAGGTTACCAGATTTCATGTGCCTTGGTGTATGTAGATGGTGCAGACCAAAGGCTAGGCAGGGTGCTTGTTGAGACAGGAATTTGCCTGGTGCCTGTGAAATCTCTCCTCTCCTCAGGTGGACTATGGTGCAACAGCAGAAGAGCTGGAAGCTCACTTTCATGGCTGTGGTTCAGTCAACCGTGTTACCATACTCTGTGACAAATTTAGTGGCCATCCCAAAGGGTAAGTAGAGGGAAGTAAGTTGAGATAATTTAAATTAATGGTGTAAAAATAGGTATATAAATTATGTTTTATATTGAGCAGTAAGTGATTTGCTGTTAACACAGGTAATCTGTGTCATTTAAGATAATGGCATTAATGTGATATGTATCAGGAGTTGCACCTAAATGTCTTCTGAGGCCAGATAACAGAAATGAAGGCTAGATGTGGGTGGGATCACGAACTAGAGGGGGAGTGGGAGGTGCAGCTTCTACTTGACCTATTATGGCCATATGGAAATTCAGACCCTGTGTGTCCTATTTTTACAAATTTCAAAGAATAGCTGGAAATTTTAAAATTTAAATGATTTTGAATGATTTAAATTTTCCATTTAGAAGAATTTTGACAAAAAAATGTAACTGCATTGTACCCCAAAACAAAGCATGCCTGTAAGTTGAACTTGATCTGTGAGGTATTTGTAACCTCAGGGAGATACAATGACAATTCTTTTTAGGTTTGCATATATAGAGTTCTCAGACAAAGAGTCAGTGAGGACTTCCTTGGCCTTAGACGAGTCCCTGTTTAGAGGAAGGCAAATCAAGGTAAGCCTATGTCCATTGCTGTTCTGGTTCTGTATAAACTCTCCGGGTTGACTTTAAGGCTTTCATTTATTCATCTCTGACTCAGGTGATCCCAAAACGAACCAACAGACCAGGCATCAGCACAACAGACCGGGGTTTTCCACGAGCCCGCTACCGTGCACGGACCACCAACTACAACAGTTCCCGTTCTCGATTCTACAGTGGTTTTAACAGCAGGCCCCGGGGTCGCGTCTACAGGTCAGGATAGATGGGCTGCTCCTCTTCCCCGCGCCTCCCATGAGCCCTGTATACTTCCTTCTCTCCTGGTCTGAGAAACCTCCCTTCCCCACCCCTCCCCCTTGGTCTTCAGGAACTTTGTCTCCTGCCTGTGCTGGGTGAGGAAGGTAGTTGCAGGCCAGGCCAGAAGGCCAGTCTCGTCATGTTTTCTGCAGCAGGAATTGGTGATAAGGGCTTCGTCCCTCCCTTGGATAACCTTCCACCCCCAGCCTTTTTTTTTCTTGGGAGTTGGTGGCTTTTGAAGGTGTTTATACACAAAGCCAGGGGGAACAGGACCTCCGGGCAGTGAAAGCACTGCTTGGGCATTTGTTACTTTTTTCGGAGTTAGGGAGAGGTTGAAGTCTGAACCTCCCTTGGAAGAATACCAGAGGCAGCTAGTTGATCCTCCCCAACAGCCTTGTGGGAGGATTTTGAGATACTTACTCTTTATTTGAGCCAGTCTTGCAAGTTTAACATCTCACTGGGCCTAAATGTGGTGCCCATGTTTTTCCCTTGCTTCACTTCTGTCTCTTTACATTTAAATAGACAGGTTAGGTATATAAAAAACCTTGGCTTTTCATAAGCCCTACCTGCTTGCTCCCAGGAATTAGGGAGGATCTGTTTGTGAAGGCCTAGGGTTTAAGAGCTGTGGAGGACTGAAAACTAGATAAACGGGGTCCTTTTCCTTGCCCGTCTTCAGATGTGCTTCTTTTTTGCCACTGTTTGGCAAAGTTTTTTGTTAAGCCCCACTCCCACTGCCCCAGTTCTCCAGGTGTGTTGCTATTTCTGGGATCATGGGGTCGATTTTAAGACAGTTGAAAACTTCTTTTCCCCCCTTCCCTTCACAGTAACTGGGGCAAGGGCCCACGGGGAGGGGCTTGTACTGAACTATCTAGTGATCGCGTTAACACCTAACTCTCCTTCTTTCTTCCAGGGGCCGGGCTAGAGCGACATCATGGTATTCCCCTTACTAAAAAAAGTGTGTATTAGGAGGAGAGAGAGGAAAAAAAGAGGAAAGAAGGAAAAAAAAAAGAATTAAAAAAAAAAAAAAGAAAAACAGAAGATGACCTTGATGGAAAAAAAATATTTTTAAAAAAAAGATATACTGTGGAAGGGGGGAGAATCCCATAACTAACTGCTGAGGAGGGACCTGCTTTGGGGAGTAGGGGAAGGCCCAGGGAGTGGGGCAGGGAGCTGCTTATTCACTCTGGGGATTCAACATGGACACGTCTCAACTGCGCAAGCTGCTCCCCATGTTTCCCTGCCCCACTTCACCCCCTTGGGGGCTGCTCAAGGATAGGTGGGTGTGGGTGGTAGGAGGTTTTTTTTTTACCCAGGGCTCTGGAAGGACACCAAACTGTTCTGCTTGTTACCTTCCCTCCGTCTTCTCGCCTTTCACAGTCCCCTCCTGCCTGCTCCTGTCCAGCCAGGTCTACCACCCACCCCACCCCTCTTCTCCGGCTCCCTGCCCCTCCAGGTTGCCTGGTGATCTGTTTTGTTTCCTTTTGTGTTTCTTTTTCTGTTTTGAGTGTCTTTCTTTGCAGGTTTCTGTAGCCGGAAGATCTCCGTTCCGCTCCCAGCGGCTCCAGTGTAAATTCCCCTTCCCCCTGGGGAAATGCACTACCTTGTTTTGGGGGGTTTAGGGGTATTTTTGTTTTTCAGTTTTGTTTTGTTTTGTTTTGTTTTCCTTTCCCTTTTTTCCCTTTTATTTGGAGGGAATGGGAGGAAGTGGGAACAGGGAGGTGGGAGGTGGATTTTGTTTATTTTTTTAGCTCATTTCCAGGGGTGGGAATTTTTTTTTAATATGTGTCATGAATAAAGTTGTTTTTGAAAATAAAAATTGTTTGGCCTTTTGGGTGTAAGGATTATTTATCTTCCTATTCTCATTTAGATTGCAGATGGCTATTGTACTTTGTGGAAGTACTGGTGTTATGGAAGGGAAGTTGCCACTTGTGAATTAAGTTGTAGGAGTTAAATTAAAACTAGCAAGAATGTTGTGTTTAGTTGAGAATGATGGGTTTTCTGGATAACATGTAACCCTGATAGACATCTGAGAAATAAGCCTGGAAACTAAAAGAATAGCCAAGTTACAGTGACCTAGTTGTGCTTCTGTGTGCTCCTGATACAACTTATATGCAAATTAACTATCCATGCTAGCAGCTCTAGAACTTTGGTTTGGGGTCCTGCTATGTTGACCAGGTTGGTCTCAAGTGATCCTTCCATCTTAGCCTCCCAAAGTTTTGGGGTTACAGATGTGAGCCACTGTGCCCAGCTACTTTTCTACCTCAAGGCGGGCTCAAGAAATGCAAAAGACGATACACTTAGCTAAGAGACAGTTGCAAAGCTTGTTTTTTTCCAACCATGCAGTAACCACTTAATGTGTTCAGCTAACTTATGTTGTATTGTTTTATTTTTTTAAGATGGTCTTGCTTTGTCACCCAGGCAGGAGTGCAGTGGCACAGTCTTGGCTCACTGCAGCCTCAACCTCCCAGGCTCAAGTGATCTTCCCACCTCGGCCTCCCACATAGCTGAGACTTGGTACCTGCCACCACACTCAGCTAAGTTTTTGTAGAGAGAGATTGCAGGAATGAGCCACGATGCCTGGCCCACAGAGCCATTTCTTTAACATTATTTTTGAAGAGCATCTAGGTCAGAGGCATGAACAAAACATCCTGAGAAGTGAATGAAAAAGTAGGTTGAAATACGAAGAAATTCTATACGTAATGAAATCTGAAGGCTTGACCTGGGTAGTGATGCAATGTTCAAGTTTTAAAACCAATCTGACGAATGAAAAATGGAGAAATTAAGATGGCCAAGTCAAAATTTAGATGTGAATAGTGAAAGCCAGCTGTGAAGTCCTAATAAAACGATCCTGGCCGGGCCCTGTGGCTCATGCCCTAGGGAGCCCAAGGCAGGAGGCCTGCTTGAGCTCAGAAGTTTGAGACCAGCCTGGGCAACACACCAGGCTAATTTTCATATTTTTAGTGGAGACGGGGTTTCGCCGTGTTGGCCAGGCTGGTCTTGAACTCCTGACTTCAGGTGATCCACCCACCTCGGCCTCCCAAAGTGCTGGGATTACAAGCGTGAGCCACCGTGCCCAGTGGAATATAAACTATTGGAAGAATGAAATAACCTAAGTAACCTGATGCTGTTAATGGTGTGAAGGTTTCATGTGTCCACCAGGGGGCACTAAAATGGCTGGCTCTAAAAGATACCTATCTATTTCCATTATTGGGTCTTGGAGGGTGAATCATGTTTCGATCCTTCTCTGGTTTTAGTTTTCCATGTTTGGTCAATTCTACTATATCTTGTCCATTCTCTCCATTCCTACTTTCACTGCTTGAGTAACTCCCCATCATCGCTGCAGGGGTCCTGGCAGATGTATCCGGCTTCAAACATTTTTTTTTTGAAAAATAAAAATTCTTTTTAAAATTATTTTAAAATAAAAGATGGGCTCTTGCTATGTTGGCCAAGTTGGTCTTGAACTCTTGACCTCAAGCAATCCTCCTGCCTCGGCCTCCCAAAGTGCTAGGATTATAGGTATAAGCCACTGTGTCCAGCCTCCAAACTTCTTATTGCCCAAAAAGCTCTTTATGATGCCACCAGTAAGTACAAATGCAAGCATGGAACTACAGCGTTTTCAATCTGATCCTGATTACATTTCCCTTTCACATCCTGCCCTACATCTGATGTACTATGCATTCTAGTTGTTATTTATTTTCGGGTATCCCTCATGTGGTTCCCTCCAGCCTGCCATGCTCATTCCAACTCTTCTATCAAAATCATGCATATCCTTCCATGTGTAAGCCAGGTACAACAGACATGAAGCCTTTCTTGATTTTCTAGTTAGAAGTGACCATCCCAGCTGGGTGCGGTGGCTCACGCCCGTAATCTCACCACTTTGGGAGGCCGAGGTGGGTGGATCACCCGAGGTCAGGAGTTCAAGACCAGCCTGGCCAACATGGTGAAACCCGGTCTTTTTTTTAAAAAAAAAAAAAAGAAAAAAAGAAAGTAATCATCTCTGCAGTCAGGACAAACTGTTTCTATTCCTGTTTAATATTTACTTCGTGGTACATTTGTTTCCCCACTAGAAATGCAAGCTCTTTGAGGACATGGATTGTTCTTTTGTGTCTGCCTCACAGAGCCTGCCACTTAGTGGGTGCCCAAAACATGTTCATTCACCATGGGCTTGCCTTTCCTGTCCTGGACAAAGCAGTAACAACAATATTGTTCGTTTTATCCTGGCCCTGCTAATTTTATCCTTATAGGAGTCAGACTTCCTATTTTGCTTAAAAGAGACTAGGTTTAGAGGAAAAGGCATAGGAAAAAAAGTTACTTTTCTTGGGCAAGCTTGGTTATTTTTGGTAGATGAGTTCTGTTCATCGCTCCTGATCAGCTCTCCGTTAGCTGAGAGATAGAAACGAGCCCAATCTCACGGGAGTTCTACGGGAAAAAAGTGAGACTGGGAGAGCCTGTGTATAAAATCTGTCTGGGATGAGGGTCTGTGAGTCAGAGGTCCTTAAAGGATCTTTGGATGATGATCCATCATCATCTTTGGATGATGCAAAATAAACTGGAACAACTCAGTGCTTTTTGAGGTAGGATTTGCCCAATCTGACATTGGCAATGGAGAAAAGAAACATTTGGTGGGTTTTTACAATAATATTGCTGCTTTCCTTGTTTTTATTTATGGTTACAATGAGCAGACTTTCTCAAATCATGATCACATTTTACTATATTTTAGTAGAGAAAGTGTCTTTATTATATAATTATTAATATAATTGCATTATATCTTATTTTTTATAAAGAGGGGATCTTGCTATGTTGCCCAAGCTGGCCTCAAACTCCTAGGTTCAAGTGATCCTCCCACCTCAGCCTTCCAAAGTGCTGGGATTACAGGGATGAGCCACCGTGCCTGGCCCAGTATTCTTTTCTATGGCTGAGTAGTATTTCACTGGATATAACATATTTTGTTTCCATCATCAACTGATGGACATTTGGGTTGTTTTCATGTTTTTTTGGCTATTACAAATAGTCCTGCTACAAACAACTGTATACTTTTTTTTTTTTTTTTTTGAGATAGAGTCTCTGTCGCCAGGCTGGAGTGCGATGGCGCGATCTTGGCTCACTGCAACCTCCGACTCCCTGGTTCAAGCGATTCTTCTGCCTCAGCCTCCTGAGTAGCTGGGATTACAGGCAAGTGTCAACATGCCCAGATAATTTTCGTATTTTTAGTAGAGACAGGATTTCACCATGTTGGCCAAGATGGTCTTGATCTCCTGACCTCAGGTGATCTGCCTGCCTCAGCCTCCCAAAGTGCTGGGATTACAGGTGTGAGCCTCCACATCCGGCTACAACTGTATTAAGTTTTTGTGTGAACATATGTTTTCATTTCTCTTGGGTATGGGGCTGTACTTAAGAATGGAGTTGCTGGGTCATATTGTGCTATGATTTGAATGTTTGCACCCCCACCAAAATCCACATGCTGAAATCTTAACCCCTAAGGTTATGGTATTAGGAGTTAGGGACTTTTGGGAGGTAATTAGGTCATGAGGGCAGAGCCCCATGAGCTACCTTGACCTTTTACATCATGTGAGGATACAGCAAGAAGGTACCATCTATGCACCCGGAAATGGGACCTCACCAGACACCAAATCTGCCAGAATCTTAATGTTGGGCTTCCCAGTCTCCAGAACTTCAATAAATAAACTTCTGTTGCTTGTAAGCCACCCAGTCTACCTTATTTTGTTATAGCAGCCCAAATGAATGGATTAAGACCCATGGTAACTATCTTTAACCTTTTGAGGAACTGTCAGACTGTTTTCCAAAGCAGCTGCATCATTTTACATTTTCACCAGCAACGTATGAGGCTTCCGGTCTCTTTACATCTTTACCAAACTTGTTATTGTCAATCTCTTTGATTATAGCCATCCTAGAGGGTATGAAGAGGTATTTCATTGTGGTTTTAATTTGCATTTGTCTGATGACTCAAAGATAATTAGCATATTTTCATATGCTTGCCATTTGTATATATATATACATCTTTTAAATTATCTATTCAGATTATTTGCCCTTTTTCTTTTTTTGAGACAGGGTCTCATTCTGCACCCCCAGGGTGGAGTGCAGTGGCGCGATTACAGCTCACCACAGCCTTAACCTTTCCAAGCTCAGGTGATCTTCCTACCTCAGCTGTTTGAGTAGCTGGGACTACAGGTGCATGCCACCACACCTGGCTAGGTTTTAATTTTTCTAGAAATAGGGTTTTGCCATGTTGGCCAGGCTGCTCTTGAACTCCTGGGCTCAAGCAATCTGCCTGCCTCAGCCTCCCAAAGTGCTGGGGTTATGGTCATGAAACACCAAGCCTGGCCCCTATTTTAAAATTAGGTTGTCTTCTTGTAAGACTTCCTTTTAATTTTTTAAATTAAATTAAATTTTTATTTTTAGAGACCAGGTATTGCCATGTCGCTCAGGCTAGTGTACACAGGTGAGGTACTCCAGTGCGTGCATAATGCACTCCAGCCTTGAACTCCTGGCATTAAGCAAACCTCCTGCCTCAGCCTCCCTAACAGCTGGGACTACAGGTATGCAGCACAATGCCCAGCCTTCCTTTGCTGAATCCTGAATACCAAATACTAGACTTATCAGATACATAATTTGCAAATATTTTCTTCCATTTTGTGGGTTATTTCTTTGCTTTCTTGATACTGTCTTTTGAAGCACAAAGTCATGAAGATGTGTCTATGTTTTCTTCTGAGAGGTTTTTTTTTTCTTTTTTTGAGACAGAGTCTCGTTCTGTTGCCCAGGCTGGAGTGCGGTCTCTCGGAGATTGTGGTGAGCTGAGATCACACCACTGCACTCCAGCCTGGGTAACAGATTATCCTGCCTCAACCTCATGTGTAGCTGGGACTACACGTATGCACCACCATGCCTGGCTAATTTTTGTATTTTCAGTAGAGACATGGGTCTCACTATGTTGGCCAGGCTGGTCTTGAACTGCTGACCTCACGATCTGCACACCTTGGCCTCCCAAAGATCTGCTGAGAGTTTTACAGCTTTAGCTCTTATGTTTAGGTCTTTAATCCATTTTAAGTTTATTAATTTTTTAAATATTTATTTTTTGAGACCGAGCCTCACTCTATCACCCAGGCTGGAGTGCAGTAGTACAATCTCGGCTCACTGCAACCTCTGCCCGCTGGGTTCAAGCAATTTTCATGCCTCAGCCTCCCGAGAAGCTGGGATTACAGGCATGTGCCACCAGTGCCCGGTTAATTTTTGTATTTTTAGTAGAGGCAAGGTTTCCCCAAGTTGGCCAAGCTGGTCTTGAATTCCTGACAAGTGATCTACCTGCCTCAGCCTCCTGAATTACTGGATCACAGACTTGAGCCACTGCACTCGCCCTTGAATTTACTTTTCTGTATGGTATAAGCCAGGAGTCCGGTTTTCTTCTTCTGCTTGTGGATATCTGGTTGTCCCTGTACCATTTGTTAAAAAGACTTCTTTCCCCATTAAATGGTCTTGGTCCCCTTTTTGTGAATCAATTAACCAGTCTCCAAACTCTCAATTCTATTCCATTGATTTTTGTGTTTGTCCTTATGGCAGTACCACACTGTCTATATTACTGTAGTTTTGTAATAAATTGTTAAATTTTAGAAGTGTGAGTCCTCCAATTGTCCTCTTTTTCAAGATTGTTTGGCTACTCTGGGTCTTTTGCATTTCCATATCAATTTTAGAATCAGCTTATCAATACCTGCAAAAAGACACCTGGGACTTTAATAGTAATTACATTAAATCTGTAGATCAATTTAGGGAATACTGCCATCTTAATAATATATATACATGTATATTTTTATTTATTTATTTTTAAGACAGAGTCTTTTTTTTTTTTTTTTTTTTTTTT
>PVKP010008217.1:0-73587 GCA_004027715.1 Plecturocebus donacophilus | reverse complement strand
TTTACAGAACTCTCCTCCCCAAATCCACAAAACATACATTTTTCTCAATATCACATTATACCTATTTTAAAAGTGACCACATAATTGGAAGTAAATCACTCCCCAGCAATTGCATAGCATTTCACAGGTTTAAATAAAATATTGGTTGGCTGCTTATTTGTTATTTTCATCCCCTATTCCTTCCTGTCTCCATTGTTAAGCACAATTACTGGCATAAAAGAGGTTTTTAATACCCATTTTTAGACTATATTCTAGCCTGGGCAATAAAACAAGAATCCCGTTCTCTCTCCCTCTTTCTCTTCCTCTTTCTTTCTCTCTTTCTTTTTTTTTCTTTCTTTTGCTGTTTTTTTCTTTCTCCTTTTCTCTCTTTTCCAAAAAAAAAAAAAAAAAAAAAAAAGATTCTTTCCCACCTTTTTTCTCTGTAGAGAAATCTGGGCTTATGGAGGTTTATGTAAGGGAATCATGGTGCATTTTTAGGGTGCAAGTATGACCTGTAGTGCACCTGCTCTCTAAGGCCTTCATTTGAGGTGTAACTTGGTCCCACTAGATCCTGAATATTGATTTCACGCCATTCCATCTGCCACTGATGGTTGCTGTCCTGCTGTGGCCTCCAGTTGCCTATTCCATATGGTCTGCGTCCTTCTCAAGCCAATCACAGGCCCTTTAGTCTGTCGATCCTCTCAGACACTTCTCTGACAAAGTGTCAGTTTCCCCTCAGCAAACTGAAGTGAGCAGGAATCCAAGTGGCTGCCGTCAGGCCTATGGCCTAGAGGAGAGCTACAAAAAGTGTGCTATGTAAACCCTGTCTTAGTATATGAATTATTTAAATTACTCATTACTGGCACATTTGGACTGCTATAACAAAATGCCATAGTCTAGGCAGAAATAAATAGCTAAAACTTATTTCTTGTAGTTCTGGGGCTGGAAAGCCCAATATCAAGGTGCCGGCAGATTTGATGTCTGGTGAGGACAAATTTCCGGATTCATATGTGGTGCTTTTTACTGTGTCCTCACATCGTGCAATGAGGCAAGGTAGCTTTTTGGGACCTCTTTTACAAAGGCACTAATCCCATTCCTGAGGGCTCTGTTCTCACGATCCAATTACCTCCCAAAAGACCCCACCTCCTCCTGTCACCACCTTGAAAGTGAGGATTTCAACATAAAATTTTGGGGGAACATAAACATGCAGACCATCATATTGGTTCCCCATAAAATTAAGTATAGAAATTGACAGTAAGAATTTGGAACTTTTCATAGTAATTTAATTTAATAATTAAAACTTTAAAAATGAAAGAGCTTGTTTTTAAAAATTCGGGAGTTTCATTTCATGTATATGGTCATTTATTTTTATAATTTTTATAAAACACAACTCCCTCTTTACTACAGTAAGTTTAAGCAGCCCCAGTCTGGACTATTGCTTTTTCCTGCTCAGGCACAATGTTGGACCTGACATGGGGCTTCTCTGTGAAACGTGTTGCCCTCAGCTTCATCCTGGGAAGTTGCATCTAGCCACCCTCAGCTAGGCAGCGAGTGCCAGTGACTTACTGAGAGGAAAACGACAGGCAAATCAAGAAAGTGTGAAAAAGAAACCACAGTTAATGTCTCAAATTATTATCTACCTCATCATCTGGGATTTCCCTAGACAAAAATTACTGCAGAGGAAAAGAGCTACATAAACTTGAAACGTCATTTTACCTCTAGGGAGCTTTATTTTCTCAATAATAGAAAGAGAATAAGCCCCATTTCATGGAATGTTGTAAGGGAACGCATAAGTAAACTTCTTAACACAGGACCTGACACAGAAATGTTAATTGCCTGTAAGGTAAGTAGAGTTTCTAAAACATTTTGCATTACAACAGTTTTCTATTAATGTATAAAACATAAACATTTATTCATATTAATATTATGGAGAATATTGAAAGTTAATAAATTAATTATATAGGGTTATAGTTGTAAGAATCATATTTATATATACAGTAGTCCCCTGTTATCCATAGGGATATGTTCCAAGGTACATAGCAGATGCTGGAAACCATAGACAGTAATAAACTCTGTATATACTATGACTTTTCCTATACATACATATTTATGATAAAGTTTCATTTGTAAATCAGGCTCAGTAAGATTTTAACAATAACTAATAATGAGATAGAATAATTACAACAGTATACTGCAGCAACAGTTATGTGAATACAATCTCTCTCTCTTTCCCTCTTTTTTTTTTCAAAATCTTACTATTTTTACTGTGGTTGACCACTGGTAACTAAAACAGCAGAAAGGATCAACCTTGGAAAAGGGGTGACTAGAATTGTAAGAAATAAGAGAAGAAATGTACAGTGGTTAACCCTTGTACATAGTAGGTGTTTAATTAATGATAGTGGCCCCATACATACACTCATCTACCCACACATGTACACACATATGTATATATTCATACATGCCTACCATACTCAAATACAAGATTCTGAAGCTGTTTTCTTTTAGTTGGTAAAATACAAAAGCACTTAGACCTGCACATCTGTTGTAGATGACATTTTGCTGATATATTTAGCAAATGGGTTTATTTAAGTAGAAACAAGGGGAAAAAAGACTGCTGTTTCCTAATGATTTTGTTCTTCAGCTTTCAAATAGGTGACTCCAAATTTGCATTTTTTTCCCTATCTTGCCACAGTGTGATTTTTGCAAAGTAATTATGGTAGTGGAAGTTGGTTTAGACCTCAGAAGTTAAATATTTCACTTAAATGCTGCTGTGTTTTAATTAAATATAACCCTGGAGAACAGTGTTTAGTGGCACAGATGAAATGGGCTAAGCCTTGGGGCACTGTGACTCCAGTAGAGGAAACTGAACAGCGGAGTCAATTGGGCACAAGCTATGAGAAGAGTGAAGCAATTTTTCAGGCCGACTGGAAGTTAATTATTTAGTCAAAACGTAATACGCCATAGTATGACAAGCACATCAAGCTATGTGGGGCAAATGCATAAATGTGATGACTATTGATTACCACCAAATGAAAGCTTTGGCTGTTTAATCAGTTATGTGTTAGTTTTTAGCACTTTAAAATCAGTTAAAATCTAGTGCAATTTTTAAAAAAGTGTTAGAAACAGAGAGACCAAATAATTTCAATGTAAACAATTAAGTTTGGATCATATAGTCCCAGTAAGGATAGTTCCAGAGTCACTATTTGGGCTGAGTTTATGGGAAAGATTTCTCAATGCTATAAATGAGGCCCACAAACAAAGCAACAAAGACAGTCATTGTCTTCCCTTTATACATCTTTCATGTCTCAAAATTTACACGCAGTGCTAGACAACACATACTTTCACATAATACTTGGAGTAAAATGCAGCCAGAAAATGGAAATGATGTGGCCGAGAAAGCTCCACGTTATTAGGGACCTGTTTTAAAGTGCACCCAGGGTTTGTTCTGATGAGACACACAGACATGGAAACGGCTGCTATGAAGAAAGACCATTTCATATTCACAGGTCCTAGGTGATGATGTCGACTTTCTAGGAGGCCAGGCACACCACGCAGGGTCACATGGGAAAGCAACCAGGGTTGGTCAGGGGACAAAGAAAGAGTGAGGGGAAAGTGTGGGCAAGAGCCTTTATTGTGGTTTCTGTAGGAAGAAATAGGACAGCCAGGAGAAGGCGGCTTAGGATTGGCTAATATAATAATTTCATGGGCTTGTAGAGAGTGTAGAGACTGTTTCAAGTTGTCTGATACTTGGTCCTGAGGGGATCAGGGCAGGAAGTAGTGGCTTGATGTGAGAGAGTTCAGTTCAATCAAGTAAGAGAGGAAGTTGGGGGTGTGGGCTCTGGATTGGTTGGTTTGTGTATGAAAGGCATACTTACAGACCAGGCCTTTACTATCTTTAGGAATTGGCTAGTTCTAGATGGGAAGGCTCCCCACAGAGGAAGTGAGGCCCCAGATGCCACATCATTTAAGAATAGAGAAAATTAGAAAATATAATTAATATGGGACCTCCCAGTTTTTGTGTTCTGGAGATATGCAAAATATTAAACTATTGAAAACACCAGGGCTAATATCCCTCAATATGTCACCTCAACTGTGATAAGGGCTGTCTTTACCTTTAACCTCTGTTAGCCATTCAAAGATGCTATCTGAGCTTTGTGGATCCTGGCAATGCATTCTTCTTAACCACAGATTATTTTGCAGCTCTGCTGCTAATCATGTTTTCTTCAATAGCAAGAAGGCTTAAAAAGTTAAATAATGAGAAAATGACTCTTTAGACGCCAGCGATCCTGCTGAAGTTCTCTTGAAAACTCTTCACTTATGGAGCAATGCCTAGGAAGGCTGTCCACCGAGGGTGTCAGTGATGGTATTAAGAGATCAAGCATTGTTGAGGAAAGATGAACATCCCATTGTGGCACAAACGGAATACATTCCAGAAATTAGGGTCTTCATACTCCAAAGAACTGAAGAATATCTTTAGACTGAACTAGATGGAAATGATTTTCAGATCACTGAAATCAGTGATTTTCAGTGATATTCATACACTGAATAAATTATGAGCTAAATATACAATTTCAGAGGTGTATTTTACTTTTTACTTAATGCAATCACTAAAATGCCTATAGTTACATTTGTGCCAAATTTTCAGTTATAAAATTTGATTTTCAGCAGATTAAATTTAGTAATAAAATGTTCTCTATGCCAAAGAATAAAAAGAAAGTCCTCAGGCAATAGTGTTTTTTCAATCACTGGTTTTTGAAATGCATTTGGTTATAATAAACACAACCACATATGGTAAAATATGACAACTATTTTTTCATTATTAGCATTTTCATCTGAAAATAAGGTTGAAATTTAGCCAACAATTATTCTTCTCAAGAGGTTAAGAAGTGAAAACATAAAAACAGTTTTTTTTTTCACAGAAACTAACACCACATTGATCATATCTGAACTCTGGAAAAATAATAAAGAACCAGTCCTCTAACTCCAAGGGAACAAATGCTGGTGCTGGTGTTGCTATCAAACAGCAGCTTTTCCCCACCTGGCCACTGTGTGGTGCTGCTAACTTTTAAATTGCGTGTGTGTGTGTGTGTGTGTGTGTGTGTGTGTGTGTGTGTGTGGTGTATGTGTGTGTATCTGGGTGTGTGCGTATGCATAGGCATATCTGTGTGTGTGTCTTTGCTTTGTACATTTAGATAGTCTGATTTGAAAATACAGCATACATTCAAGTTTGGAAACATTAAGTGCTGAGATTCTATTTAATGACTACAGATTGAAATTGACCAAATGATTAATCTCAAGCTTAAAATTGCCTCTACTTCCTGCTTAGCAAATGACCACCATGTTGGTAGTAGAACTCAATCTGAGCATATTGCTAATTAATCTGATTTTACAAATAGATATATATTTGGTACAGAAACATTCCAAATAAAGAATTTTCCAAAATCTGGAAGCATTTAACTCTGCTTCTTTCCAGTTGAGACTCCCATGTTTCACCATTTTTGTGAAAGTATGATCAGACAAAACAAAAGTTTTCTATATGGGTGACAGACTTTCTAGTTAGAGTTTTCTGGAAAACGAATAAAACTCACAAGCCTACTGCACTGGCTTAAGCTACCAAGAGAGTAATTTAAAGGCTACAGCAACAGCTTAAGGAACATGAAGAAAGAAGATACATTTTTGAAGATGGGAGCTGAAAATTGACAGTACTTAGGAAACAATAGAACTGCTATCTCAATTCATCTGAAGCCATATTTCCTCATTTATTCAACTAGGGTTTCTCCACAACGTTCAGCCTGCTTCTGGCTTTCTCGTGCCATGTCACTATACCTGGCCCTGTTTCTGTCTGACCTTTCAGTTAACCCCCCAGCCCCTAAATTATTGTAGTATTTGTGTCTCTCCCGTCAATTTTTAGGGAGCGAGAATCTGGTCAATCAGTGGATTGATGCCTTTGTATTATGTAGTCATCATGAAACTCTTAAAAATGCGAATCAATTCAGTGCAGTTCAACAAAAGTATTAAGTCATCAAAACTGAAATGAAGAAAAAGATCTGAGTAAAGTATTAGAATACTCTTGATAATATAGTTCAACCTCTTATACTGGAATAAAATCAATCCTAATATATATAAAACCAGATAGTCTATTCAAACTACATCACTTTGTATAAAGAAATATATTATGGAAACTTTCCAATTTTTCCTCATGGGATTTTATTGTGCTTAAATACAAAAGAGAAGGGAGGAAGGCATTTTTTCATAGGCAAATAATCTAAAAAGAATTTCATAATAGAAAAATATTTTTAGGCATCAGGAGTTTTATTGCCCATCTTTGGGGAAAGGACGCAGAATAAGCTAGTGATTGAATGATCAGGTTATTTGCCTATTTCCCTTAGGAATCTGAGGCCAGCGACGTGGGGACAGAGGGAATGTTTGTTTAAAGGTGTTTAAAGATGTCTTCTCCAGATTCAACTCCGGGAAGGGTGGATAACTTAAGAGGGCCTGGTAAAATACCCTGCTTTAAAGAAATTTCTAAAGGAAAAGGAATCATGAATATCACTAGGTTGAGTGATTCAACTGCTAATGCACAAACAGTGAATCTGGTTCTGCCTTCTTCACCACATCCCGGCTACTCAAGTTTCTGCTATGGCCCCTCTGGGTCAGCCAAGGAATAAAGGAATTGCTTCATCAGTGTTGGGGACAAAAGAGATGCAGTAGATACCACTGCTGGTTCCTCATCAACATTTTCTTTTGCTTCTTCTGTTGATGGCAGAAAAGAAAGGAAAAATGTGTATATATTGTTATTAAAAATGTAAGCCCATTGATGGGGCTATAATATTTATTTTAGATAATGGCACTTCTCCCAGATAAGAGGAATTGCCCATTTCTGGAAAGAGCTCTGAAAGAGAAATCAGTGATTCTAATTTTGTTCTATCACGAACAGACTTTGCTAATTCAGGGTCAGGTCCCTTCATTTCCCTATGCCTCAGTTTCTTTTTCCTATAAAATATTCAAGTCCCTTCCTGCTCTAATCATGCATGTTTTAATACTTCTCATTATTCCCAAGGAATGTTCTTAAGGTGGCTATACCCATCACCAAAGCAGATGAAAAGCTTACTTTTCTAGCCCAAATAAAGATGTAGTTTTGGAGGAGTAGATCTGTCAGTGTTAGCTTGATAAGAACAAATAAATTAAACAAACAAAAAGCCCCCCTCCTATATAAGATCGGCTATGTCAACCATTTGTTTATTTTGAAAAAAGAAAAAGAGGATCCAGGCAATTACTTGCTATTCAATGGAATTAAATCATTTCCATCCTCCCTTTCTCTCTCCTCCACCAGCATACACCATGATTCCAAGCAAACTATGCATTTGAAACCCACATGGAAAGGCAGGAGAGTGCAAAGAGTTTAAGGCTATAGACCCTGGGGCCAGGCTGCCTAATTTCAAAGCCAAGCTCTGCTGTTTGCTACTCTTTCACCTTGGACAAATTGCTTAGCTCCGGCCACGTTCTCCCCATCTGGGAAATGGGGATAAAAATTGAACCTTTGTCAAAGGATGATTGTGAGAATGAATGAAAGCACTCAGGATAGTGCCTGGTACATAGTAAGTGTCCCATAAGTGTCCTATAATTATTATAAGCAGTTCTGTAATTGTCATCTGAATATAACTGGTAAAGAAAGGGTTAAGAGTCAGCGGGCTTTGATATGGTATGGGAATGCTTCAAACAAAAATGAATTACAGACCAACTTTCTTTGGCTTCCTATGATTTTCACATTTTTTTCCCTATATTTCCTATTTTTTCCCTTGTTGGCGTGCCCCCCAAATTTGTCCTTTCCTAACAAAACATCATCTGATTTGGTAAGTAGCTTCTCCTCTTCAGTAAGTCCCTAAAAATAAAGATGAGAGAATATTTGTAGGCATCCACAGATGATTGCCTTCTTCACCTGATCACCTAGTTTAGCCCCTTGTTTTGTGGATAATTGCCTGCCTTTGCTGGAGAAAAGTAAAGGAAGAGAGCTGAAGGAAACACTGTCCAGTGCAGGGTAGTGCAGAGCATGGAGAAGGCGTTGTCTCAGATGTTCTGAGCCTGGGGGAGCAGAGAATACAGGAGAGAGCAGCACAAAAACAGGCTAGGAGGAAGAAGCATAGAAGTTATAAGCATTTCCCACCAATAGCTCCAATAATCATGAAGGCTGGGAACTGAGAATATCAGTGGAGCTGGGGCCTATTGTGTCCTCAGCATTTATAGCAGCTCAGCTAGACAGTGTCCTAGGGACCTAACCTACTGCACAACTAACTCATGAGGGTCTTGTGAAGAAGATGCCCAGGAAGACAGAAGAAATAGGCTGAGATGGGTTAACTCTTCAACAGTGAGGGATATGTTGGGGGAAAAAATGCAGCTCCCAACTGTTTAATCACTTACAGCTACAGTAATTTGTTCAATATTTTATTTAGCTGTCTAATAAAGCTAGTTATCATTTTATCCATATTTCTTTGGAGTTATTCTCAGACAATGTCTTTTTGTTAAGAATTCTGAGGTAAGAACTCTAATTAGTTTTTGAAGAACTACCTGAATCTGGTGGGACTCTAATGATCAGCAGCTGGTTGCTCTGCTGGTGCCCAGAGAGAGAAGGCTTGCCCCTAATTGGATTTACCTGCATGATTTAGTTATCTGAAAAGAACTAAAGGAGAAGCATTGTCACAGAAAATCGCATAACATGCTATAGAAAATATGTGAAAAAAAGGAAAGGTACGTGTGCATAAGAGACACAGTCAAATATCAAAGCTGGGCTGTCGTATTTATAAAGTTTAATATTGATACTATGCTCCACAGAGATTTCATGGTCACCTAGACTAATTCCTCATTGTTTTTAGATGAGGAAACTGAGGCCCAGCATAGTATAAACACTTTCTCATCCAGTTTAATAAGTGGTCTTTGTCAGACTGATGGCTTTTTACACCTTTATCCCATCACCTCTTGTAGATGATTTTTAATCCGTATCTTTGATGGAGAAAGGGCTGTTTTTCTCTTTGCATTTGTTGTGTAAACATTTCAGTAGAACATAATAATGAAAGTTGCTGTTAGCTATTTTCAAAATGAAATTTTTTTGGGGTAAGTATTTCAAAGATATTTTCCAGTCAGGAAAGGTCTTTGCAATTATGTGTGAGGCAGACACCCATTTTGAACATCTCAGGACTCATTTCCTATGGAGAACTCAGGATATGGGCCAGAAGCCTGAAGCAAAAGCAGCAACATTTTGTCAGAAAGGAAAGTCTGTTGATCAGTGTGCCTGGGCAAATATGTGAGAAAATGCACACTTCAAAACTAGCTGAAGGGAAGGTGGGTTTGCTCATCTAAGAAGGGCCAAATTAAGTGTATGAATAGGCCAAGTGACTTACATTTGTTTGAAACAAGAAGTGGCTTATCCAACTGCCTTTCAGGGAAGTGTCTCTTCAAGTTTGTTGGCTTGTCTCTTCAATGCTCTGTGACTCTTCAAGTTTGCTTGGGCTTTTAAAATAGGATTACCAAGGAGTCTGACAGCAATGGGAATAATGAAGTGCCCAGAATAAGCAGCAAGGTGGCTTATGTCACATTGCATGCAACATCATGGATAAGAGGTTATTCATCCCTTTCATCAGACCAAGCTCTTCACAGGCAAGAAAACTTATTCAAACTGTGGCCATAATCGCTAAAACATAAATAAAACTCGAAGCAACCCAAAGCACCCTCGACCAAGTATAATTTAAAATTAGACTGCATTCATTCAGGAAACCCAATATTTTATACACAGTCTATAAATAATATCATGGTCTTCACAAGTTTGATATGCAAATTTCAGTTGATGAAAATGTTGTCATATTTCCCAGGGCTTTATGGGAAATGTGAAAAGGATCGTAAGCCACTTGAAGTCAAGGAAGCTTCAGAAAGGGTGGGAGTGTTGATGTTTCCTGAGGTTTTGTGGGAAATGTCAGAAGGGAGTTCCTGTATAATGGAAACAAGACAGAAATTTTAAGAAGAAAAACAATGTGAGGTTCTGCATTTAATTATTCTCTTACTTTTGAAGAGTCTCAAGCTCCTTTTATTTTTCCTGATGCAAAATATGTGTGTGTGTAGTCTCTGCAAACCCGAACTTTCTTTTTATGACCTGTAATGGGGGAGTAAGAAGCATGAAGTGAGTCATTTTTAGGTTAAAAAAAAAAAAAAGCCTCATAAACTTGTCTTTTATTATGTAATAGCAAAACTCCCCAAAAGTTTTATTAGTTATTTTAGTTGCAGAAAAACTGAAGGATATTGTAGATTATATTTACCTACCAAGTAAATCTTTTAATGAGATCATTGAAAAAGACTTCCTAATTTCACTGTGCTTATTTTTTAAAAAATAAAATGAGGGGAAAGGCTTTCATTGTAACCTCTGCCCCCTGTTGTAAATCGACCTTGCATACGCCTGTCTGGTATGTGAACCGTGAAAAATCTTTATGGAGCTCTTTCAACCCTCTCTCTTTACTCGTTGTAGTACTTAACATCTACAATGAAGAATACACATGTAAAAGGTGAACCACAACAACTGCTCATTAATTAGAACACATGATCTGAATTTGTAAGAAGATTGAGGCTATGAGGATTCATATGGGTAAGTCATGGGCAATGGGTTTATGTAGCGATCTTTGTTTTTTCTATTACAAGGTACTAAGGGATATCCTGCCATTATCAATAGGTCAATGTTCTAGGGATCTTTTTTCCAACTCAAAAATTAGTTACAAAGCTAGAATGATGGTAGCCATTGCCAATATTATGAAACTCCAAACAAATTTTCGAGTTTTTTAAGGCTTTTTTGGGGGGAAACGTTTTTTTGTTTGTTTTTGAGATGAAGTTTCAGTCTTGTCACCTAGGCTGGAGTGCAGTGGCTTATTGCAACCTCCACCTCCTGGGTTCAAACAATTCTCCTGTCTCAGCCTCCCAAGTAGCTAGGACTACAGGTGCACGCTATGATGCCCAGCTATTTTTTTTTATTTTTATTTTTTTATTTTTAGTAGAGACAGGGGTTTCACATCTTGGCCAGGCTGGTTTTGAACTCTTGACCTTAGGTGATCCGCCACCTCAGCCTCCCAAAGTGCTGGGATTACAGGTGTGAGCCACTGCACCTGGCTCAGGGGGAAGCTTTTTAATGGAGTGACAGAATGAATATATTTCTCAGCTGCTGGCTTTTTAACTCTGTATTCCTTTTTTTTAGACTTAAAACCATGCTACCTACTTGGTTTATCTGAAATAAAATTCTTTTGACTTTTTAGAGGTTAGTCATTTAAATGACTCTGTTACCTTATTCATTATAACTTGGGAAAAAAAGAAAAACCTGAGCAGATTCTTTCAGAACATCCCTCAAGCAAATTTAGATACTACAGACACCAAAACTCACTACTTAAATGACAAAATGTGTGAAGGTTAATAATCAGTGTAAACAGTCTTGAAATGGAAATAGAATAATTGAATGAATACAGCAGGATGATCTTTACTGTGTGGTTGTTCACAGGGTGATTTCTGGTGTTAGGCTCCAGGTGTTTGCAGTCTGATCTGCCATCACTACTGTACAATTCTGGGCTAGTTAAATCCCTATCAGTGTCAGGGTGAAATGGAATAACAAGGACTTCCTGAATGGGCTGGGAGGACTAAATGAGATGATGTACCTAAAGCATCTAACATGGTACTTTGTTTATAGTTACCATTGTATTATTGCTTTTTAAGGTTAGTGATATACATTCATATGGTTAGCTGTTTATCTTGAAATTCTCATAATTCTAGCAGTCTGTATTGTCAGCTACACTATGTCGTATTTTATTTCTGTTTTCAGATGAAGAAGAAAGAATGAATAATTTGGTCATCGAGTTAACTATTAAGAAATTTTAAAATTATCTAATATTGGGGCATAACACAATTTGGAATATGAGTCTCAATATTCATTATATCTTGTGACTAAACTTGCCAAGAAGCTCAATGATTGCATTTTTACCTTTCCTTTCCTTTTTTTTTTTTTTTTTCTGGTTTTGCAGAATAAGCTGAACATTTGCTTTTTAAGTGTCATTTGATAGGAAAATGTCTATACTATACTTCTGGCAAAGATTTACCCTCTCTTTTATGGTAAAATATATTCAGTTCAGCCAACTACGTCGTGGCCAAACCATTTCTCTGTACTCACAATACAAATTTGAATCAGAAAACAGAATGGCCACAGTACAAGTCCTTGGCTTAATAAAAATAAACCAAGACAAAAAAAGGCAAAGAAGTTTCTGTGAAAGCTGATTGGGGTTTATTCCAGCCGATTTTGCATTCATTTCACAATCATTTTTACATTCTACACATATAGAAATGAAAATGATTAATTCTGAATAATCTTGCTCTGTGAAGGGCTGATGAGAGGCATCCACTGCCTGGGCCTCCCACAGTGGCCCAGGGCACTCTAGCAATGCCACTGATAATTGTTGGTAGCTCTCACCACTTTCCAGCAAGTACCTCTCTTTCCTTTCTCCTTTTCTCTATCTCATTCTTCCTTAATCAGTAAATATTTCCTAAATGCAAGAGACCAGCTCCTGTCATCAAAAGCTTATTATTGAATAGATGTGCCTTGCAGTGATCTTGATAGACTCCTTCATATGGCTGTCATTGTCCAATCAAAATGGTTTTGGACCCATCAAGTTTATATACATTCTATGAGTCAGGGAAGAGCCTACTGGGTAGCATTTTTGTAGTATGAGAATCAGCAACGAGAGAGCATATTTTTTCATGATTACATTTTCTGGAGGAAAACATAAAAGATATCATTTTATTTTCCTATATGTAAAACTGTGTTTCCAATGGAAGTGAATTTAGAAATCCAAGAGAGCTTTTGTAACTGCCAACAGAGTTCCAGGTTGCTTGGCAATGCACATAAAGACCAGAACCCTCCCTACCCCAAAATGAAAAACAACAACAACAAGAAAACAAGAAACCCCATATGGCTGTCATTCCAGAGATGCTCAGTTAAAAGCAGCCCAGAATAAAGCTTTGAATGAGAAATTAAAAATATGAGGGCACCAGTGTTTCATTTTTAAAGCAAAAACAAAATAAAAACAAAGCTGTTAATGTATTATTTCCCCTCGGAAGGGAAAATACCAATAATGCGTTTGAGGGTTGTGGTGCCAAGTTCTCTAGAATTATAAACTAGAATGATGCAAAGCAGATGAAATTTCATCTGTGGCTTACAAATGAAAGCTTTTTAATGGGGAAATGGAACATTCTGCCCCATAGATGTGCTGAGACCTCAGGTTCAAAAGAAGTTCAAGTCCTTTTTTTCTCAGCATGCCAGAAGCAGGCACCTTGGTGAACATCAGGCTAAAGAATTCATGGAGAATGCGCTAAAGGGTTAATGGAAAGGGCTTCTAAAAACCAAGGAATACCAAAGAATCCCCCAAATTAACAGTCTGCTGTTTAAGTTTATTTTTTTTTAAATACATCAATCTAATGTACAAAGAATTAAAGCTTTAGCAAAGGGGAACAGTCAATAAAGGACACCTTTGCTGATACATCACTTTGTCTTTTCATTTGTAAATGATAATGAACTTGGCAACCATTGTGCCCCTTATTACAAACTCGAGAATAGGATCCCATCCATTCCTAACTCTTCTGTTTTCTGAGCAGGATTTTTAGAGCACTGTTGTCCTAACATACAGAATTAATGTTGAAATAATTGATAGAATTTGAGAGAGTTGGAGAGGTTAGGTTTTATTATTATTTTTCTGCAATTATGTCTGTATTTTAAGTTATTTACTCATGTCAATTTCAACCTCTATGAAATAGAAACCTTCTTTCTTTAGGCATTTTATATTGTTTATGGGAGGTGGAACTGTGTAAAAGGCTTATGTGAGTCTAAGCAGTTACCAGTGAGGAGAGTAGAAAAGCCCACCTCATCCCCAGTGCCTGTGGCACCTGATGCTAAAACATATGGCTGAAATATGTAAAGCGCCATCAGTTACCAGGCTGCTTGTCTCCATATTCTGTGATATCCCAAATCGGAGAGCTCAATTTCTTTATAGGATAAAATGATACCACCGCTAGTCTGCCCTTGCTTGGTAAAGGTAAAACTCCAAATGGGCAGGAAAAATCCTCCAGGTGGCAGCACCTTCATAGCTTTCAAATCCTTCTCTAGTGCGGTTTTTAATTAGAGTTAAAATTATAGTAACTACTAAAAACCAATTGATCCAGAAATAAACACCTATATGGTACCTCCAACCTGGAACTAGCCAAAACATATTAAATTATTAATGATCTCTTCCAGCCTCTAACTATTGCTTGTTTTGACTTTCATATGAAAGCACTCCCTTGCAAAGAAATATTGAAAGTTTATAGACTTAAAAATAAAACAGAGCATAGAGTTATAAGAATGAGGTCATAACCTGTGACTCCTGGTTTAATATAATTCATTGTGTCTGCTTGTTTCTCATAAACTAACATTTCCAGTCCTTCATACCAGCAATGTTGTTCTGTTGTGACCATTGCTCTAATTTCTATGTCCTTATGCTTAAGCTATTATGGAAACTTCGAGCCAAGATTATAACAATAAAAAAGTGTTTGTAAGCCAGAAGCAGGAGGGGAGAAGGGAATGACAGCCATTCAGAAGGCTGGTAAAGGTGAGCAGCACTTCCCTGGCAGAAACAGCTTACTGTGTTTAAGAAAAATGGCATGATGTTCTTTGAAAAGTTCCTTTTATTTTTGGCCTTAGCAAATGAACCTATGAAAAACATTTACTAATTGGACATATAGTCAGATCAACCAACAATCTTTCTGTAATGAAAGAAAATATAGGAAAGGTTAGCACTTTCCACAAACCCTAATAAGTTTCCTCTTTTTGCATTCATTAGTATGGGTATCCACACCATCAAAAACTACTAGACAAAAAAGAAAATATTCAACAGCTAGCTGGCTCTTCTACATACCAGTTTGGTTTTTTTAAAACTGGATATACTGAATTAAATGAAATGACTTGAGTAGCCATAGTGTCAATTTTGTGTAGTCTCTGAGACAGTTGAGCCTATTTGAAAATGCTTATGATGTTCTTGTCTGTCTATCAATATTTTAGTCACCTAGACTTAGAACTCGAGATTTACTTTTCAGCCACCCTTTCCAACACCATCCACTAAATATTAACTCTGGCAGACACAGTGCTGGGACCTAATCTTCAGCACTTTATTTTCTTCAAATCCTGAAATCGGTCCTTGTCTCATGTTCTCAGTTTTATTTTTTCTTTCTGGTTCCATGAACTCTACCCTAGACCATAATCACTTAATGGGTGTATTACTGTGAAAATACTCCTCTAAATTGTCATGTTTGCAGATGCTAATTCTGACCACTGAAGGTGTTTTTCTGCACTAAAATACAGGGTTGCAAGGCAGTTGCCCTTTGCCGTCATTCCAGTTGACTTGGAAGAGCACAGTGACACAGCAAACAAGCTTTCCTTCATAGGACTTGTTAAATGTGTGTCTTGCCCATATCTGAGCATCTCCATTACTGATAGTGCCTCAGCCCCTTGAGACTCTGGAAAAAGAGGATGATTTGGTTTGTATTTCTAGCTTCACAGGTGGTATTTGCTTTAGAGACACATTTATTTCTGAATGTATCTCCTGAAGAAAAAAATGGTACGATTTTATGACTTAGGAAAAACACAGGATATTTAGAAACTAATATTTTAAAGAGTGTTTGTTCTAATACCACTTTTGCTTGCTGATATATTCCCTAACTTGGTATAACTGCCCTTAATTCCAAACAGCCTTCAAATTTGTAAAGATTGTCTTCTACTGATTAAGAAGTTAACGGCTATAGAGTTCCTGGTATTGCACAGGGATTTACAAATGTGGTCCACAGTAAAAGGCAGGAAAACCTCTCAGCAGCAAAGACTAAAACCCTGAGAAAGCAGAGTTGCCCATGGCTTCTGTCATTGGCTATTGACACTTTAAGTTACCACCCCAATTCCATTTTTCTACCATCTTGACCAAATAATCTGTTTAGTGTAACTAGTATATTACATGTCTTCTCAGCATTAACAAACAGGAAAAGCTTTGCAACCTGAATTTTCTAACTATTGTGAAAATTATATCTTATTTGGTGAGATTTAATGAAACACTTGCACTGGAATTCAGAGTACATCAGATAGGAAGGGCTTTTCTCCCACTTCTACACTTTTTTTGAGGGGAAAGGATCTGGGTCATTCCTCTCCTTGAGCTCTGCCTATGTCAAACCAGAGCAACAGAAGTAGATATTTGACACAGTGGATAAAAGGGACCATACAATAATAATACCCTGGCATTATGTTGAAAGAAGTAGTTTATATTACAAGAGGTAGAAGTGTATTTACCTAATAAACATTTTACTTTAAAGTAACTAAAGAACTTAAAGCCCTCCCACTTTCCCTCACTCTCCCTAGCTCTATGAAAAGAAGGTGGGGAATCTAGATGAAAAACGTGATTGGAATCCAGTACCTTGGAAAGGGGCTAGAGGGATGAAAATATAGTCAGATAAATGGGATGGAGATGGGGAAAAAAAGAAAGAAGAGAATCCTTGACAATGAGCTGAGGTGACATCAGTATAGCATAATAAGCAATTTCAGAGGAAAAAAGGGTTGTTCTGCTCCATCCTCTGGTCTGGAGGTATGCTTGAGTAAGTAGCATATTATTTCCTTTTTGACAATATGTTTTTTTAAATCCCTTTAAAACATTAGACTATGGAAAATATACACACTAAAAAGGAACAGCATCCCTGTGGTGGCAGTTCACTAGAAGACACAGTTCATAAATGAAACACATGTATTTTCTACAGATGTACCTGGGCAATGTTGCACTCATACTCTTCCTCCTCCTTCTTTTCCTAATACCATTACTCAGTCCTCATTGCTTTTCACAGTCTATTTTAGAAGCTCTCTGCTCTATTTTACACACTTCCATAATGGCTGTAGGTATAAGCTGAGAGGTATGAGAAAAGGTGTGTGCTGGGGAGAATGGCAAAGAGCCTGTCCATTCTTTACCACTGTTAGTCTGCATGCTCAAAGCCTACAGATTTTGTAAAGCTTTTTAAGGTGCAGAAGTCATATGTACTATCTTATAAAATGTTTATTTAAGAAAACATTTTAAAAAGTCTTTCATTCATATGGGCTGTAGGCTGCTTGAGCAGAGGGGCAAATTAAAAAGTAGAAAACAACAGAAAAACAGACTGATAGAAAACCAGAAACAGCATTCTGCAGAAGGAACTGCTGGTTCTTAAGTCTTTCTTGGCTCTCTTTTGCTCACTGGGGGCCTGAATTGGTTTCTGATGTCTGTCTAAATTAACCCCTTGTTACTGAAAGTCAAAACCCATTTGTAGGAGTCAAAAAGTTGTTCTCCTGAAATCTTTGTGCCATGCAGCTATGCAGGAGCAGGCCAGAGTTTCTAGTGAAGTGAGAACATTGATTTCCCTGCTGCTCACACAACTCTTTTTCACACTCCAGAAAACCTGCCAGAAAACAGGTTGGTGATCAGAATCAAGTGACTGAATTAGAGTTACCATGAAACCCTAGCTTTTTTTTTTTTATGTCTTTTGCTATGATTGATGTAAGCAGAGAAAAAGCTAAGAGAAGAGAAATTTAGATGGCTAAGAGGATATTCTAGGTTGAATCATAATACATGAAGAATGATCAAAAATGATCTATGAGGGATCTGCATGTGCCTGTGCCCTGGAAAGTTTACCCATGCCTCGGGACCCAGGTACCACAGTGGTTCTTTAAGCTTCTGAGCCCAGAACCCCAGCTTGGCAGTACTCTGAGAAACTACTCCCTGGAACCTGGTACAGCCATGGCTACCTGTCGGCCAAGTCAGATCCAGTGCCAAGAAGATTCCCTTTGGCTAGAATTTTCTACTGTGAAAAAAAACCCAACCAATCTTCACCACAAAGGATCCCAACAGCTCATGCTACCATTGCTGCTGTCACAAACACCTGCAATCTTTGCCAGTGCTGACTTCAGCTGATAAAGCTATATAGAGACTACTCTGCTGCAGCTGCCCACTCAGAACCAAAGCTGCTGTACCCCCATCCAACCAATACCCACACACTCAACTGCAGGTAAAAGTTTTCACCACTGAAGCCAGACTGTAAAGTCTGGGAAATGTGACTACTCCATCAAATGCACAGACATCAAATGCAAGGCCATAAGAATCATGAAAAAGCAAGGAAGCATGACACCACTAAAGGAGCACTATAATATTTTAGTAACTAATCCCAAAGAAATGAAGATCTAGAATTGCCTGAAAATAAGTTAAAAACAATTATATTCTCCACAATTTTTGAAATTCCACTCTCTCCTATATCTCTCTTTCTAACTGCAACTGTTCCAACCAGCAGGGGGATGAGGACAGAATGGATAAACAGCAGCTGTGTGGTGAGTTGCTGTTGCATAATTAAAAAGCCTTTTCCTAGGTTATGCTCCAAAATCATTTTGTATGTTAGAAAACTATTTATTAACTACCAGCTCTGTGTATAAGTTGGTGATAGACACTGAGGATACCGAAAAACAGCAAAGGAACAGATTCTGTCTTTGAAGATCTTAAAATTTAGCTGGGGATGATAAACATATAAACAAAACTGGAGGTCAGTTCAAAGCAATCCACAAAACTGTAGCCTGTGCAATGTGTTTCATAGCCTATAAGCAAGCTTTGTAAGGCCTCCAGTCAATGGGAGGGTAGAGAAACGTGCTTTATAGTTACCTAGTGTCTTTTACTAGTGCCCAGCCCTAGGCCAGCCGCAGTAACACACTCTTTGAATATGTCGCTAGAATATTTCACTTATATTACATATCCATAGCATGTCCACATATAACCTGTAGATCTTGCACCTCTTTATAAAATCTAACCCCCTTCTGAGTTTCCATAATACATTGGGAGCCCATCAAAAGGAGAGAGACTTTCTCTACTCTGGTGTTCATATATCAAGTCTTGAACATAGAAGTTAAGATGGAAACTCTGCAGCCAGACCACCTGGTTCTAATTCTAACTGCATGAAATCAGAACAAATTATTAATTTCCCCATGCTTCAGTTTTCTCACCTGTAAAATGAGGATAGTAATACTATCTACCTCTCATGCTCTCATGCTGTTATGAATATTAATTTAGTTAATGTATATAAAAGCACTTAGAGCTGGGCTGGCTAACAGCTAAGAGTGCCTGTTAGCTGGTTTTATTATTTTCCATTCCTTCAACAGCAAGATAATTCTCTGTCTTTTGGAATTGCTATATATTTTTAAATTGTGTTCTGTCATTCCTTCTTTTACAATATCTCCATCATTCCAGAGACTTTTATTTGCCATATATTATGTTCTAGCCATGCTGTTCAGATTCAAAAACAGGGTCTCCTATGGGACACGTCTCTCCATTCTTATGACCACCACTATCAAATCTGGACCACTGTAATGAGATCAGCTTCTCTAATCCTATCTCTAATAAAACTATCCTACTCAAGCCTCTGTACTATTTCCTAATGACCACTAGCCTGAGCTTGAACACCAGTTATGTATTTTTCTCTATGGATTCCACCTCTTTCCCTTCAGTCTGTTGACAACTTTCCTCCAGTCCAACTTCCTTGGTTATCAATGGACACACCATGCTTCTTTTATTCTGATGCCTTTCTTCTCAATTAGATTCTAAATTTTTTTTTACCAGTAAACAATGCTATTATGAAAACAACACAGGCTTTGCACTGAGACCTGGCTCTGGCACCACAAAGCATGGCTATTAGCTAACTTGTCTAAGCCCCAGTTACCTCATCTATAAAAGAGAAAATAGCACAGTGGTGGGCATATAATAAATGTGAGTTTCCTTTCTTCTTTTTGTGTTCTCTCCAGCTTCCACTAGAATGCTGACTGATAAGCAGGTGTGTTGTCTAAACACTCAAGAAGTATGTAATTGTATAACCAGAAAAATTCATCTAAAGTTGCTTCCTCAGCTACACCTGCTCACTGAGGCTATGGGAAACGAAGAAACCTTCCCTCTTTTGTTAGAATCACGGCCTCTGCTTAACACTTCCTTTCTACTATTACAGGACAAGAACCAGAGTCTGGATTTTTCCAGCAATTCCTCCTATAATTTTTATTTCTCATGTCTCAGATGCAGCTCCCATACTGCCAGAATGTCGACATCAGCTTTGGAGTATATACAAAAGACCTTTCTTCTTTTTTTTTTTTTTTCTTTTTGGTAACCAGGACTCCATGCTGCTGTGCAAATTGCCTGGCAGGAGGGATATGGTGCATGAGAGTCCAAATCTTCCAGCTGGAGAATAAGGTGCTGTCTGGCTTTCCCTGGGCTTGCAGAGTGGACCTCCATGGCCAGATTGGATTTGATGCTGCAGCTCAGTGGTGAGTTGACAACTACTGTGTGAGAGAATTGGCTTACATTATTAATGGTTGAGGCTGGGTGTCGTGGCTCATGTCTGTAATCTCAGTACTCTGGGAGGCCGAGTGAGTGGATCACTTGAGGCCAGGAGTTTGAGACCAGCCTGGCCAACATGGTGAAATCCTGTCTCTAATAAAAATACAAAATGTTAGCCTAGCTTGGTGGCTTGCACCTGTAGTCCCAGCTACCCCAGAGGCTGAAGCAGGAGAGTAGCTTGAGCTGGAGAGGTGGAGGTTGCAGTGAGCCCAGATGATGCCACTGCACTCCAGCATGGGCAACAGAGTAGGACTGTTATCTCAAAAAACAAAAAAAAAGGTTGAGTCTTCGATAATTCAGACTAGGTTCCTGTGAGCAGCCCCAAAAGAGTCCAGGAGTTTAATCTGGAGTTGCTATAATGTTGTGCCTAGAAAACTTACCTAGAAAATTTGAGGGCTTGTTTGCACCAGAAACGCTAGGAGAAAAATCTTTTTTAGGTTTATTTACATGAGCTGAAAAACAGATATGAGGTTAAAAGGAACAGTTAGAATCATTATTTGAATTGAATTATTAAATATTATATTGAAGAGATGCACAGTAAATTTCAGCATAGATTAATGTAAACTATTTTGGTCACTCTACCTTATTTAACAAACGATGGAAAGTATTACTGAACAACATGACATATAGATGAATCTTAATGGGTTAGTTATTCTTGTGATAGTCTTACTTGAAGTTACTAAGAATGAATGAATCAACTTCTGATGTTTTGCTTTAGATTTATTATTCTGCAGGTGATGTTGCCTGGTTTAATATAACTTAAATTTAGAGTCATATCAATCACAGTGAGAGAATATATAAGCATTTTCTTCCTTTCTTTTCTTTTGTTTCTTTTCTGAATTTAATGACAAATTTTCTACTTTGTGACAAAAGGAGATTCATGAATAATTGTAGGAAGGTATTATTGAGTGAGAAAGTCGAGAGCAGTAGAACTTTGGACAATAGGATATCCTTTCCAAAATGTTTTTTAAAAAGCAATTAAACTATCATTTAGGCATAAATGTGATTAAAACCACATTTTAAAAAGCATCAATATGGTAGATAAAGACAAGCTTCAGGATACTGGCTCCTGTGCATTGCTGGAAGGGGAACTGAAACACATAGGCTAATCTATTTAAGCTACTGGCAATGTTCTAGTGTTTGTGTCAGGCAGTGTGTTCACAAAGATTCACTGTTTTATAAATAAATAAATAAGATGTTTTTAAAAATGTGACTGTACATGAACCAAAGGTGATAATATGTCTTAAGCTAAGAATTTGGATCAGTCCAATTTCAAACACTTGAGCTTTGGAATCATATAAATTAGGTAAGCAATAATTTCCCCAAAAGCAACCAGACATGGAACCATAAACTGTGGTGGGAGGCAGAGGAGAAGGAGGGGACTGGAAGAGAGAAGTGGAGACTAAATTAATAAAGAAATGAAGCCCATCTGTATAGACAAAATTATGTCCAGAATATAAAGTCATGAATCAAAAAAAAAATTATTGGTTGACAGTGACTTCATTGGCAAGGCCATTACATAAGTCATGGATATGCAACTATCTATTGAATATCTATTATGCTAGGTACGAGATACAGTTACATGCCTAAGTAGGAGATACAGTTACACGCCTAGGTATGAGATACAGTTACACGCCTCAAAGAGGCGTATAGCCTGAAGGTAAAAGGCCTAGCAGATTCTCAGCTTCAAATAAACCATTATCTTCCCTCATCTGAGAAAAATAAATTTAGGGAATAAATGGAGAAAAGATCAGGGTACCTGTTTTGTATTAAATAAACTGGATATAAGTGTGGGAAACTTGATTCAATTTCCTATAGTAAAACCATTGCATTTTCCCTCTAATTGTCACAGGACTTCCTTCCTTATACTTTGGAAGCAGAGAACTCAGTAATAAGGGATGATAGAAAGCCTTAAACATAAGACCTAACACCATAAAAACCCTAGAAGAAAACCTAGGCAAAACCATTCAGGACATAGGCATAGGCAAGGAATTCATGACTAAAACACCAAAAACATTGGCAACAAAAGCCAAAATAGACAAATGGGACCTAATTAAACTCCAGAGCTTCTGCACAGCAAAAGAAACAATCATTAGAGTGAATCAGCAACCAACAGAATGGGAAAAAATTTTTGCAATCTACCCATGTGACAAAGGGCTAATATCCAGAATCTACAAAGAACTAAAACAGATTTACAAGAAAAAAACAAACCCATTCAAAAGTGGGCAAAGGATATGAACAGACACTTTACAAAAGAAGACATATATGAGGCCAACAAACACAAAAAAATGCTCATCATCACTGGTCATTAGAGAAATGCAAATCAAAACTACATTGAGATACCATCTCACACCAGTTAGAATGGCAATCATTAAAAAATCTGGAGACAACAGATGCTGGAGAGGACGTAGAGAAATAGGAACACTTTTACACTATTGGTGGGGGTATAAATTAGTTCGACCATTGTGGAAGATAGTGTGGCGATTCCTCAAGGACCTAGAAATAGAAATTCCATTTGACCCAGCCATCCCATTACTGGGTATATATCCCAAGGATTATAAATCATTCTATTACAAGGACACACGCACACGAATGTTCATTGCGGCAATGTTTACAATAGCAAAGACTTGGAACCAACCCAAATGCCCATCGATGATAGACTGGACATGAAAAATGTGGCACATATACACCATGGAAAACTATGCAGCCATAAAAAACAATGAGTTCATGTCCTTTGTAGGGACATGGATGAACCTGGAAACCATCATTCTCAGCAAACTTATACAAGAACAGAAAATTGAACACTGCATGTTCTCACTCATAGGTGAGTGTTGAACAATGAGAACACATGGACACAGAGAGGGGAGCATCACACACTGGGGTCTGTTGGGGGGAACTAGGGGAGGGACAGCAGTGGGTGGGCAGTTGGAGGGATAACATGGGGAGAAATGCCAGATATAGGTGATGGAGAGGAAGGCAGCAAACCACATTGCCATGTATGTACCTATGCAACAATCTTACATGTTCTTCACATGTACCCCAAAACCTAAAATGCAATTATATATATATATATATATATATATATATATATATATGAAAAAAGAAAGCTCTTTGAAATGGGTACTTTCCCCTCCGTATCTACAGGAGTCATTTAATTCACATTATTGGTTGCCTGCTCTATGCAAGGCAAACAGGCATTGAATTAAAAATGAAGACAGTTTTTTTGCTCCCTGGATAAGACAGTCACCTAAAGCAATTTTAAAAATTGAGCTTGTCCAATTTCATTCCACCCAATCGTGGCATGCCTCTCGTGAATATTTAGGTTCACTTTTGATTTGTGATGCCTTGCTAGGAGCATCTGCCGTTGCCACTTGTGGATGCCTTCCCCCTTCATTTTGTAATATATACTACTTAGGATTGGGGCTGAAGGACATCTGTAAGCAGCATGTTTCCATTCATACACAACAACTTTACTGGAACTGCAATCTGTTTTGCAATAAAACTTACTTTCTGGTATTTACTAACTTACTTAGTCTGAACACCAACTTTAGTTATTAGGCTGAAAACGTGACATGATTGATTTAGACACACTGGTGTTCGCTGCTTACATCAGCACATTCTAGAGACCTTCCATGAAATAATTGCAAACTGCCATCACCTTATGGTAGGTGAAAAGCAAAGCCCATAGAAGCCCTCTGACATACTTACAACTTTGATTATTCATGGTAATGAAGACTAGGCAGACAGCCCTGCAATTTCCAGTGGAACATCAAGTTAAATCTTGATGGCCTAGGAATCATGGCAGCCCCTTGGTCAGTGTGCCCAGGGGCCAGGAAGGCATTTTTCCTTAGGTGGAAGTTTAGAGTACCACCTGCTCAACAACCCATCTATCTCTATTGACCCCAAATGATCCTGGAACTCTAAAGAGCACCCCAAGAACCACCTGGAGTTCCAGCACTGAGGCAATGTAACTCATCTTCTCTGTGGAGACATACTAGCAGCCCTGACTCAATCAGGTGGGTAGCTTGCCTTCATCCTCTTCCTACAGCCTTTTCTGAGTGTAAAGCAGAGCCACTGGTGAAGAAGCCTCCACTGGAGTAGAGGGAGCAGCTGGCCAGGTGTAGAACCTGCTGTGTGAGATGGGGGCTCAAAGGGGAAGGGACCCAGCAGGCGTAGGAGGCAGGTATGCCATTCCAAAGCAGCTAGGCTGCTGACTGGGTCCCTGTGGGGACTCCAGTGTGGAGAAAGTACTTTCTCTTACTTTCACTTCTTATTTTATAGTGCAACAAAACACTATGCATGGTGCTAGTGCACTTATGTAAGAATTATTATTTTTGTTTTTGTTTTGTAAAGTCACTAAGAAAGGGTAATGTCCCAGAGTGAGTTGGATGTTGAAAATCACTCAGTAGCTTCAGCAAAGAGACTGAATCTGGGATTAAATGACATGCTGAAAGGTGGTCTTCGATTTCAAATAAAAATTGGGAAAACACTTCTTCAAGTAAAAGCTGATGGGAAATATTCTATTAATTAGTGTAAATGAACAATGGAGCTTGGATCATTTGTAATATATCAGCAATGCCATATACATGTGCACAGGCATGTTTTATAGTTATTATTTGATCCTTAAATGGTCCCGTTTGGTACCATTGACCAGGTAAGGCAAAACATGAACATCAAAGAAGTTTTATGATTGTCCATGAAAAAAATTTTCATGCAGCCAAGGAGAATGGTGGGGAAAGGCAACTCTATATGATGGAAAGTACTCAGGTTAAGAATAAGAAGATCTGTTTTCTAATTCAAATGAACTAATTAATTTTGCAACACTAAACAAGAAAATTACTTACTTGCTCAAGAAATTCCTCATCAGAATGTGTTAGAGTTTGAGAGGATTAGTTGTTACCAACCTTAACTTCTCTTTTAATTCTCCCTTTCCTCACTATTGGAGTTTTTTTTTTTTAAATATTAAGTCTCAGACTCCAGATTCCACTACAGACTAATTAATATGAATGTGTGTGTACTGAGCCCTCAACCATTAGCCGTTTGTTTGTTTGCTTGCTGGTTTATTTGTTTCAAAGCTGTCTGTGTGCTTCTATGCTGCAACCAGCACTGAGAACCCTGGAATTGGATTATTTCTGAGGTGACATCTAGCTTTTACATTCAAAATTAATTTATTTTCCAAGTTCCTATTTAGGGCCAGGTGGTTTGAAGTTCACTTGCTTTTTGTTGCTTTAGCTATTGCAATGTGAAAACTTGATGAGAAGCTAAACAGGGTTGTTTACTCACAAGAGCAAATATGGGATAGAAATATGTGGATAATGATGCTTGTCCCTCCCATGCTATTTTCTCTGATATCCCAAAGGCCCATGGAAATGTTAGTCCAACGTAAAGTAATAACTCACTTGTATAAGAAGAAAACAGTAAATTTTCATTGAAACATAATATCAATTTAAGGAAATGACAAAAGAAAAGAAACAACTATTCTTTTTCTAGTTCTAAGTATCAAAAATTTGCTGGAAAGAAAAACCATCTTTAAAAAAGAAATACTAGAATTTAAAATAGTTCATCTTGTCAAAAATAGAAATGATATTAATTCTCATATCCTTAGTATCCACAGGGTTCTGGTTCCAGGATCCTCTGCAGATGCCAAATCTACAAATGCTCAAGTCCCTTATATAAAACAGCATAGTAAGTGCAGATAACCTACAAATATCTTCCTGCATACTTTAAATCATCTCTAGATTACTTATAATACCTAATTCAATGGAAATGCTATGTCAATAGTTGTTATACTATATTGTTTAAATCTGTATAGATTTTTATTGTACTGTTACTATGTGTATTGTGTGGTTTTTTTTTTTTGCAAATATTTTTGATCAGTAGTTGGCTGAATCTGCAGATGCAGAATCCATGGATATGGAGTGCTGACTGTACTTGTCCTTTAAATAAGAAACAAATAGTAATTTTAAGGGTATATAAATTCGATTTATAATTGATCGAAGATGCTAAAGGCACAGGAAATATTTCCCTTTTGTACTTTTCCTCGGCATACTAATATTAACCATCTGGCATTATTTGTTAGATATCATCCAGCCAGTTTCCCTTTCATTCTCTTCCCTTTTAGTGTGTACCATTTAATGGGAAATCTACATTGTATTTTGACTTAATGTGTATTTTGTCTGATATGGGTATAGCCATCCCTGCTTTCATTTATTATTTGCATAGAACATTTTTACATTCACCCTATATGTGTCCTTAAATCTAAGTCTCTTGTAGACATATAGTTGAATCTTGTTTTTATTTTTTGTATTTATTCAGCAACTCACTCTCTTTTGATTTGGGTAGTTAATACATTAACATTTAAGGTAATTATTGATAGGAGAGACTTACTATTGTCATTTTGCCAGTTATTTTTTGTTGATCTTGAAGTTCTTTTGTTCTTCTTTTCTTCTCTTGCTATCTTTGTGTTTTACTGATTTTGTTTTAAGTAATAATATGTTTTGATTTTTTTCTCTTTCTTCCCTGTAGCTTCTTTTCTTTTTTAGAGACAGGGTTTCGCTCTGTCACCCAGTCTTTAGTGCAGTGGTACAATCATAGCTCACAATAGCCTCAAACTTCTGGGCTTTTCCTGATCTTTCTGATCTTTCTGCCTCCCAAGTATCTGGGACTATAGGAGTAAACCACCATCCCTGGCTATTTTTTTAAAAATTGTTTTGTAGAAATAGGCTGTCACCATATTGCCTTAGGCTAGTCTCAAACTCATGGACTCAAGTCATCCTCCCACCTTGGGCTCACAAAGTACAGGAATTACAGGCATGAGCCATCTCTCTCAGCCTTCCTGTTATTGTCTATAGGTATTTTCTTTGTGGTGACCATGAGGCTAGATAGAACATCTTATAGTTGTACCAGTCTATTTTAAACTGATAATAACTTAATTATAGTCACACACAAAAATTCTACTTTTGCTTCTCCAACCATTCACACCTTATGTTATTTATGTCACAATTTACATTTTTAAATTTTGTATACACATTGAAAAAATTGTATAGTTTTTCTTTTGTATTCTTTTTATAATTATAAAATTTTATTTTATTCTTAATGCTTTTATCTGTTAACATTTATACTACAATTGAAAGCGATTTATACACCACCTGTACAGTATTATAACATTCTGTATTTATCTATATATTTACTGTTACCAGTGGGTTTTATGCTTTCATATGCTCTTGTGATGCTGTTGAGCATCATTTTGTTACAATTTTAAGAATTCTCTGGCTGGATGTGGTGGATCACACCTGTAATCCCAGCATTTTGGGAGGCCAAGGTGGGTGGATCATGAGATCAGAAGTTCGAGACCAGCCCAGTCAACATGGTGAAACCCCATCTTTACTAAAGATACAAAAACTTTTCCGGGTGTGGTGGCGCACAGCTATATCCCAGCTACTTGGGAGGCTGAGGTAGAAGAATTGCTTGAACCCATGGGGTGGAGGTTACAGTGAGCAGGGATGGCACCATTGCACTCCAGCCTGGGTGACAGGGTGAGATTCTGTCAAAAAAAAAAAAAAGAAAAAGAATTCCTCTTAATATTTCTTGAGATACAGGTTTAATGGAGACAAATTTCAGCTTTTGTTTGTCTGGGAAAATCTTCATTTCTGAAAGACAGTTTGCTGGTTATAATATTCTTGGTTGATGTTTTGTCATTTTTTTTCCCCAGCACTTTTTTTCTTTATTATTCTCCTCTCTTCTGGCCTTCAAAGTTTCAGCTGGGAAGTCCACTGATGGTCTTATAGAGGATCTCTTGTATGCGACAAATCACTTTTCTCTTGCTGCTTTGAAAATTCCTTGTCTTTGATATTTGGCAATTTGATTATAATTTATTTTGGTGTTGATTTCATCCTATTTGGGTCTTTTAGATTTAATGAAACTGCAATTCCATATATCTCCCAAGATTTGGGAAGTTTTCAAAATTATTTATTTAAATAAACTTTCTAATCCTTTCTCTCTCTCCTTATAAAATTTACATAGTACACAAACTAGTTTGCTAGATGATGTCTCACAGGTTCTTGGATTTTCTTTACTATTTTTCCTTATTTCTCTAACTAGATAATTTCAAATGACCTGAGTTTTTTTTTTTTATTCCTTCATCTGTTTAATCAAGTCTGCAATTTAATTTCTTGAATTTTTCAGTTTAGATATTAGGTATTGCATTCTTCAGCTCTAGAATTTCTATTTTTTTCATTTTTATGGTTTTATTTCATTGTTGTTAGACTCATTTTGTTCATGTATAATTTTCCTGATTTTATTTAGTTATCTGTCTGTGCTCTCTTGTAACTCATTGAGCTTCTTTAAGATGATTAATTTGAATAATTTGTCAGGCAATTCATATATCTCTATTTCTTTATGGTCAGTTCTATATATTTATTATTTTGTTCCTTGGTTGTGTCATATTTTGTTAATTTTTGGTGCTTTTTGTAGTTTTTGTTGGTGCCTGCACATTTAAAGAAATAGCCACCTCTCCCAATCTTTTAAGACTTGGAGGTTTAGGAGCCTCCAAGGTTTAGATTTAGGAGCCTCCCAAACCTTTTCTATAGATGTGCATTGCATTCTCTACTTCTCTCTCTTCCTCTCAACAAAGAAATTTTAGAGTTGTGCACCTTCACTCAATTAAAAGGAGCCATGCTGGCCACAGTAAGCTGCCAAACCCTTTTCCCTGGGGCAGTGCAATAAAAGACCAGGAGATCAGATGCATGCTTCACTCTTCTCCCTCATCTTTTGGGAAAGAAATGTTAGGGCTGTATGCCTTCTCCCAATCTTGCAGGACCATGCTGACTACAGTAAGTTGTCTGCCCCATGTTTTTTGCTCTTAGATGTCCCCAGGTGTTAAAACTATGCTGGTTTATTTAGTACTCTGAGTGAGGTAGAACAGAAACAGGTCTCTCAGCACCCCAAAAGGCTGAGAATGTTGGGTACATACTTCTTTCTTTCCCTCTGAGAAAGGAGTCATCAGCTGAATCAATCTTTCTTGGCACTGAATTATGCCTGAGGAAGGAAGTGATGTGAGTGAAGTAAAATTGCTTTTCTTGCCCATTTCAATGTGGCATTTTGGTTTTTGTGCTCATCTTGGTTACTATAACTTCTTAAGTGAATTTTGAACTTCTCATAAGGATATTTGGGTCCATATATCATTGTTAAATTGGTGTTTCTGTGGCAGGATGAGGGCTGAGAATTCCTATTCTGCCATCTTGTTGACCGCACTCCAAACCTACATTGTATTTTAAAGCTAGCGTAAATTTTGCTAGTCAGAAGGCAGCTCTTTTTGTGCTGCATGCTTGACATATAGTAATGACACAGATACAAGTAAATGTGTTTTAAGCAGGAAACAATAAATCAGTGTTTTGTAACATTTATTTTTGGAACACTTCTTCCAAGAGGAGAGAAAATGATTCTCTGTCTAAATAACTATGGAAAACACTTGAATAAAGTTATACAAGTTAATTTACAGCAAGTTTATTCAGGCTGTAATATACTGATGGGCCTTCGATGTCTCCAAAGGTGAGTATACAATGCAGCGTTCTCCAAACTCATCTTATCTCAGAACCATTTTTATGTGGAGCATCCTATGGACAAGGCATTCTTAGAACAACTTTGGAAAACAATAGACTAGAGAGAGAAAGATGTACCAGTTCTATCATTTATACTGAGTTTTGTTATTGTAAAGCATTTATGTTCAATATTCTTGTTGACTTTTTGCATACGATAAAGATGACAGCAGAGTAAACCATTCTCTCTCTACTTCCAATATATTGAATATCTTCTACAAAACCTCTTGTTGTGATAATCTTAAATACCTAGTTGACAGCAAAGATATCATGAAGATAAAACAAAGCAAGAAGAAAAAAGAACACAGTTTCAGAAAGAATAATGGATGCAATAAAATAAGTCATTTACTGAGGGGCAGATAAATCAGGGCATGTTACAGTCAGAAATAATGTACCATCAGAGGATTGAAAGGACACTCAAACACTTGCTTAATTTGGGTAATGATGATTATCTATTCGAAGAATGCTCTATGTCTACATTAGCTATAAAACTGTTTTTAGTCATGAAAAATATATTCACAAAACTAAATTGAAACAATTTTGTTTTAATAACATTACCAGTTTAATTAACAAATACACAAATGATGAAATTATGGGCAGCATATTTTAAATTAAGATTGCTAACCTAAATTTCACGAAATAAACACAATTTATGCTTGTTCAGAATTCACAAAAACATTTAAAATTAGACTATGTTCTTGCATGAAACTTTTTGCCCACTCATGGTGAACAGAGTTCTTCCCTAGGGTTGGGAATAACAAGGATGAATGAAATCTTCAGATAATTCAAAACCTTAATTTTAGTTCACAGTTCCAATTTCCTTCTCTAGTAAATCATATCACTGCTGCTAAAAACTAGGAAACATGACTAATTTTAGTTTACTTTTCCAACTCCTGCTCACACATTAATTTAATGAGCAATGAGAGTTGATAATGTATAGCACAGGAGAGAAAAGAGGAAAAAAAGAACATCCTGAAAAAAAAGTCTACTAGCTGGGTAATCATTTCTTAAATTAATCGAGAAAGCACTGCCAAAATTGGAATTCAAAACAATGCTGACAGAGTGAAAAGCCTCTTTAATGATATTGTTAACATACCTACTGGAAAGAGTGATCACTTTTATTTACAAGCTCAGGCTGTTTGGAAAACACGCATATGCACACTACTTAAAGTAAGGGAAACAACCAGTGTACATGTTGTTAGTAATGACATTCTGTGGTGGAGTTTTTTTTGACTATTTCTTATCTTAAACAAAAGAGATGAAAGGATTCCACAAGAGCAATCTGGACCCATATTGCCAAGCACCAAGTAGGTCCACAGCAATTGTCATTGAATGGATGAAAGAATGACAAAATGAAGAAATGACAGAATAAGGGGATGCTGCCTTCGATATTAGTTCTTATTTTATGCCCTAGTTCTTCATTTGTGCCTAATTTCTTTTTAATTTTGTGAACTGCCTAATATGTCATTTTCTCTAGGCCTAGGATCTTTTCCCCTGTCCCCTATTTTGCCTTGCTCTTGCCCCCTACTGATGGACTTCCTTGATGCCAACTGCCTTCCCAACTACCTGCTTTCTAAGCTTTGCTTACTCTTGGGATCCTCTTTTATACTACAACTTCTCTCATCCTCCCTGACTACCATGTGTAGGGTCAATCAAATCTGTAGCTACTGATTTCCTCCACGCTTATCTGTTTTCTAGTCCACTTCCTTCCTGTTGGGTCTGGCCCCACAGTCTATCTCCCTGTCTCCAGTTTATCTGCACTACCACTCTGGAGTTACCTGAGGGCATACATGGTTACTGCAAGGTATGTCCATAAATGTGAATCTATTTAAACGACTAGATATTTTTAAGTAAATATTAATTGCACCAATACCATCAGTCCAGGTTTGTGGACATAGTCATAATCCACAAGAAGACTTCTCACATATGGCCAGACAATGACTATAACCATTGGAGGAACTTTATGTCATTCCAAGTTCCCAGAGGTTCTAGCTTCAACTATGTGGTGTGAGGAGTCTGATGCACAGTCAGATTTAGGAACCACAGGCTGTGTGTCATATTCTTCACACTGAATTGGCTTCTGAACACCAGCTGTGATTCATCTGGCCAAAGCAGCTTGGATGGCAGTGCTGTAGTTTCTGTTATTTCTTACTTCAGATAATTCTCTTACATCTTAGACTTTTGGAAGATTTTAAAAAATAATCCAACCTTTTTTTTTTTTTTTTGAGACCGAGTCTCACTCTGTCACCCAGGCTGGAGTGCAGTGGCATGATCTTGGCTCACTGCAACCTCCACCTCCCAGGTTCAAGCAATTTTTTTCAATCCTCAGCCTCCTGAGTAGCTGGAATTACAGGCGCCCGCCACCATGTGTGGCTAATTTTCTTTTTGTATTTTTAAGAGAAATGGGGTTTCACCATCTTGGCCAGGCTGGTCTTGAACCCCTGACCTCGTGATCAACCTGCCTCCGCCTCCCAAAGTGCTGGGATTACAGGTGTGAGCCACCGTGCCCAGCCTAGAATCCAACTTTTTAATGTAGGATTGTAGAAAAGAGCATAGAGATTCCTTTTAAAAATTAAAAATACAACTACCATATGATCCATTCCACTTTTGTGTGTATGCCCAAAAGAATTAAAAGCAGGATCTATATCACAGCGACGTTATTTACAATAGCCAAAAATAAAAGCAAGGCAAGTCCATTTATTGATAAATGGCTAACCAAAACGTGATGTGTGTGTGTGTGTGTGAGAGAGAGAAAGAGAGAGAATATTATATGTATAATATATATACAAAATATTCTCTCTATATATGTAATAGAATACTATTCAGCCTTTGAAAAGAAAGAAATTCTGACACATACTACAATATTAAGGAATCTTGAGGTCATTATGCTAAGTGAAATAAGCCAGCACAAAAAGACAAATACTGTATGATTTCACTTATATGTGGTTCTTATAATATTCCCAGGGGCTGGGAGGAAAGGTGAATGCAGAATTATTGTTTAATGGGTATACAGCTTCAGTTTTGCAAAATGAAAAAAAGTTATGAAGATGGATAGTAGTGATAATTACATAACAATATGAATATACTTAATATCATTGAACTTTACCTGTAAATAATGGGAAATATGGTCAGTTTTGGCGCTGAGAATGTGGGTTCATGCGTCTGTTTGTCCACGTGTCCAGCCTTTGCCCAAGCAACTTTCAGTCATGGCCTCTGTAATCGTACTCATGGGAAAGCCCGCCCCTGACTTCAAGGCCACTGCCGTAGTGGATGGCGCTTTCAAAGAGGTGAAGCTGTTGGACTTCAAAGAGAAGTACGTGGTCCTCTTTTTCTACCCTCTGGACTTCACTTTTGTGTGCCCCACAGAGATCATCGTGTTCAGTGACCATGCCGAGAACTTCTGCAAGCTGGGCAGCAAAGTACTGGGCGTCTCAGCGGACTCTCAGTTCACTCACCTGGCTTGGATCAACAACCTCCAGAAGGAGGGAGGCTTGGCCCTTCAAACATCTCCCTGCTTGTCGATGTGACCAAAAGCTTGTCTGAAGATTATGGCCTGCTGAAAACAGATGCAGACATTGCCTACAGAGGCTGCTTTATCAATAATGGTAAGCGGGTCCTTCCCCAGATCACTGTTAATGATTTGCCTGTGGGGACGCTTCGTGGATGAGGCTCTGCGGCTGGTCCAGGCCTTCCAGTACATGGAAGAGTACAGGGAAGTTTGTCCTGCTGTCTGGAAGCCTGGCAGTGACACGATTAAGCCCAGTGTGGATGACAGCAAGGAATATTTCTCCAAACACAATTAGGCTAGATGATGGATAGTGAGCCTGTGCCCTTACCTGGGTGCCTGTGCTGGCTGCCCACCAGTGCCCCCACCTGGGTGCCCTGTGCTGACCCAGCAAAGGCCAGACCTGTCCCTCCAAAGTCCACAGTCTGGGACCCTGGAAGGCTAGGCCAAGGCCTTTTCATGCCTCCCCCTGGGAGCTGGTGAATAGTGATGCCCTCCTCCAAGCCCACCCAGCCACACACAGGCCTAGAGGTGACCAATAAAGTATAAGGGACGGGAAAAAAAAGGTCGATATTCTGTTATGTATGTTTTATTACAATTTTAAATATCTTTCTTGGTCTTTGGTTTCTAATTCCAAGATGCCATGATGCAATAGATACAGTTTGCAAAATCAAAATTAATTTTCTAAGCTAGAATAAAAATATTGTGATCAGACCTTGATCAAATAGCATAACATTCAATTAATATCACTGAACATCGATCATATTCAAGGCACTATGTTAGGTGCTATTGGAGGGGGTGGAGGGGTAGAAGAATGTATGGGACAGAATCTCAGGCATAGGAAAATTTTAAATCTACTTGAAAGGATAAAATATATACACTAGTAACTACACTTTGACATGGCATATAAAAGAGGAATCATGGGAAAACACAGAAGGAAGAGTTTGGAGCCCAAGTGATGGCTTCATGGAAAAGGTGACATCTAATCTGAGTCTTAAAGGCTGGGAAGCACATTGACAGGCAGAGATTTTGGATGGTCATTCCAAATGGAAGGAGGGAGCAGTAACTGGAAAGACGTGGGCAGTATTCCAAGAACAGGGAACTGTCAGTTTGGCCTAGAGCCTGAGAAAGATATAGTAGCCTTTTGGAGGCAGGTGGGCAAGGTGAGTTTGATCTACTTTGACCTCATTTGAGATAAGAAGAAGCCATAGTTAGAATAAGCACAAAAATAGAGCACTTTTAAATAGATTTTTAACATGTAATCTGCAGTGGTTATCTTAGACAGGTTTTGTGCATTCAGGTGGGATATGAGCCAGGAAACTATTACAAAGCTGTGTGAAACTTAACCACTTGGAGTACAAAATCGGCTGTAGAAATAAAAGTAAGGGGAGAGGGCAAGATGTTGTAGGAGGCATTAGAGAGGATATGGAGCTGTGGAAGGAGCATTAGATTGGGAGCCAAGGCAGGTTCTAATCTGATTTTACTAGCCCCTTCTTTGTATAATCTTGGAAAGTCATTCACCGTTTCAGATGTTCAGTTTCCTCAACTTTAACATTTGGAGGTTAGACAGGACAATTTCAGTGGCAACTTTTAGAACTAAAGTTCCAGGATTCCACAATGAACTGATAGTTTGGGAGAGTCATCCCAAGAGAAGTAGTGGTGAAAGCCTAAATCAGCCAGGAGGAGAAAGTCAAAGAGAAGATATGAGCTATCATAAAAGATTCTTATCTCTCTTTTCTGTGTGTGGCAAACAGGCTATATCTCATCACCATTGTGTTGACAAAGGGAATTGACAGATAAAAACATAAGAACACAAAGAGAACAATCATGTGCATTAGGGAGCCCCACATGTGCCCCTAGCACTCAGGCTACACTTTTTCTCCCACAGGAAGTTAATGAAGCTGAGTCCAGCCTGACCAAATTTACTTGTGCCTCCCCAGAGAATCTGTCTGTCTCCTACGATGTTCTGCACAGTTGTGAGGCAACCTGGACTGGCCATAGGTTTGGCAGGATGGCAGCACCATGGAGGGGAGCAGCTGAGATCATGAGGGCACGTGTCTGTTTTTATGGTCCCTTCTTCTTGGCCTGAATGATGGCACCACCATCACTCTGGCAGGCCTGGCAGCAGGTGCAGGACCATTGTTTGTGTTTCCCAGCTCTGCAACAATAAAAGCAGGGCCAGGGAAATGGCAGCTGCTCTGTTGAGCAAGGCTGTGTTTTGTTTCTAGATAGCTTTGCAGCTGACATCAGACAGAAATCATTCTTGTTTATGAAGATGCATTCTCCTGTCATTTAACATTCCACTGCTGAACAAAAAGATTAAAGGACTGAATGAACGCAGTACTTGGTTTGGTGCTGTTTTACTTATACTCTAGAACTTCAAGAAAGTGCAATACAAAGCTGCCTAATTTGTGCAATGAACGGCAGCTTTTAAGCTCTGCTATTAATGAACTAGACTTAACCAGGTACTAAAGAAGATCCAAATGGCCCTCACATTCATTTCATCCTAATGACAGTAACACCTTACCTTATAATAGATTTTTTCACTGTTATGATAGTATTAATATAGGTCCTATTACTTTTCTCATTTGAGAACTCATATCTGTTCCAGTTTATGAAAAAATGTCATTCTTACCAGATCTCAATAAAAAGTGAATTTATTTCTGCCATTCTTTTTTTTTTTTTGAAATAGTGTCTCCTTCTGTCTCCCAGACTGGAGTCCAGTGGTGTGATCTTGGCTCACTACCACCTCTGCCTCCTGGGTTCAAGCGATTGTCCCGCCTCAGCCTCCCTGAGTAGTTGGGACTACAGGTGCATGCCACCACACCCAAAATTTTTTTTATTTTTATTTTTAGTAGAGATGAGGTTTCACCATGTTGGCTAGGCTGGTCTTGAATTCTTAACCTCAGGTGATCGGCCCACCTCGGCCTCCCAAATTGCTGGGATTACAGGAGTGAGCCACCGTGCCCGACCTTTCTGCTATTCCTAACATACCTTTTAGAACGTTAGTCTTAGGAGGCTATGGAATTTACAGTTTGGGTTGAAAAGGATGTACTGTATATTAAATTCCATATGAACAGAGAATCATTTTCTATTTTGTTTACTAATGCCTAGAATTGGATTTGGTGCACAGTAGATGCCCCATAATTATTTGTCAGATTAATAAATAAGAAGGCTCATGATAGTAGCCAGGCCTTTATTGCAATAATTGCAGGTCAGAAGCCTTTAGAAATCTGTGAACATCTCTTGACCAAATATTCTAATTAGGACCTATTGTCTCTCACAGAAGCAAAGTTCTCTATTAGCAACTATAGTTGTGGTCCAATAAAAGTGTGTTTCAAAGGAAAACCCCCAGTAGATCTTAGGACTATTTGATGACGATAACAATGATGTAGAAAAACTAAGGGAAGCCCAGAGAGTTTATAACATTTCCATCTGGGAAAACTTTACTGGTGGCCTTGTGGACACAAGATGAGAATGGGGCCTGGCATACTTGTGTATACTTTGTGTTCAATGATAACAATATTTTTATATATTCATATATAAAATAACACCCAAAGAGTTCTAATGTCCGTATGTCCTAATGTTGGTTAGTCACTTACAGTCTAAACTGAGTTATATAAGAGATTCAAGCTATAGATATGGTGATCTATTCTGCCAAAAATATGGTTTTTATTGTATTGTTTTGATGTTTCCTTAATTTTAGTCTATTGATTTGTTTTATTTCTTCCCAGCACCCAGAAGTTCATATTCAGAAGGAATATTTTTATTAGTGCATCTTTAACAACTGATTGAAAACAATTTTTCCAACTTCACTTTTGGGTCAATTAATGTAGGATATATATATCAATTTAAAGAACCGCTTAAGCTTAACATTAAGTGGCATTTACACAACACTGAAAATATTGCAGTGGATAAAATGCCATCAACACAATAGTTTTTAGTGGTGTATAGAGCCACCTAAAATCTTTAGTAGAAGTACACAGATCTCCATGAAGAGATAACTGATACGGGATAAATTAGCATACCAGTCTATGCATAAATATTTCAGGGAGGATAGAGAGGATCATAGTCTTAGTGGCCAAAATATATGTGTTCTTTATTTACTATTGTGGAGAATCGAAGTATAAGGCATTTCAGACTGTAATACCACACAGACCACAAGGCAACCCAAGAAGGAAACCTGTTGAAAGCTAATAAAATTGATGCTCACTAAGAATCAAATGTGACTATTCGAAAAGTATATGGAGAACAAACAGGGTCCTATCAGTGCAACCACTCCAGGATGAGGAGGTATAAATATGGAAATGAATGAGGCCAAAGCACTGGGTGGAGTATTCATGCATCTGAAAGCTAGATCTCAAAGAAAATGCAACATGAAAGCAAACAGATGGGGTAATAGAGGGACAAAAAAAAAATGCTAAAGGACTTTCTGCTTTCTTCTGTTTAGCTGAGCAGCACCTGATAAATCGGTGCATGATTTCATCTGTATAAAACTATGTAAATCCTTGGAAGTAGGGGCATGAGGATTATCTACTAAATATGAAGATTTCCAAAGTAAGAAGTACTTATTTTGCAACAGGCAATAAAAATCAAGCGTAATATTTCTTAGGCAAGTTCTAGGTTATCAAATTGCCCTTTTAAATATTTTCTTATTTTTCTCTGTGTGTGAAACTGCTAAGGGTTGACTTAAATGGTACATTTGATATTTTACTTCTGCCTTACTGCTTGAAAAAAATGGGAGAACTCTTAAATTTCAAAGTAATGTACTTCAGTCTAATTAATTAATTACTAATTATATCAGAAAACATTGGAGATCCAGATACATTAAAGAATTAAATGTAAAAATGAACACATACATACATAAATGAACATATAGCTGAATACTTCTGTGACCTTGGAATATAAAATTACTTCCTGTACTTGGTTGAATAATTTGATATTATTTCTAAAAATTCATGTCTACACGTACCTGTGAATGCGACGTCATTTGGTCTCTGCAGATTACATCTGCAGAAATTAAGATGAGGTTATAGTGGATTGAGATGGGTCCTAAATCCAATATGACTGGTATCCTTATAAGAAGAGGGAAATTTGGACACAGAGTCACAGATATACAGAGGAAAAGACCGTGTAAAAGTGTAGGCAGAAACTGGAGTGCTGCATTTACAAACCAAGGTATGTCACCAAAAGCTAGGAGAGGAGCATAGAAGAGTTCCTCTCTCACAGCCCCCAGAAGGAACAAACCCTACCAAGAGCTTGATTTTGGACTTCTAGCTTTAAGAAATATAAGATATAAATTTCTGTTATTTTAAGCCACCTAGTTTGTGGTAATTTGTTATATCAGCCACAGGAAAATAATGCACTTCCTAAATATAAAAAGAAAAACTGTACATACAGGTTGGTTATTTGATTTAATAACAAACTTAAATGTCTGTATGTAAAAATATAAATAACCAAAATTAAATGACAAGGAACTGAGGAAAATATTTGAAACATTTATGTCAGACACAGAGTTAATATCCTTACTATATAAAGAGTATAAAATTATAATCAAACACTCATTAGAAAGTTGTGCTAAAGATATGAATAGACAATTTATGAAAGAAGAAATGAAAATGTTTAATAAATATATAAAAATGCATTCCATATTCCTAATAACTAAAAACAGAATAAAATAAACTGCTTTTACTTACCAAAATTGGCAAATAATAATAGCAAAAATGTGCATGACATTGCTTTAAGTACATTATATTCTACTAACTTATTTAACACTTGTGACAATCCTGTGATGAAATAGAGTTATTATCTTTGTTGTATGAAGGAGGAACCCGAGGTCATATATTAATATAAATAATGTAAGGTAATGTTTTCTTCATGTTTTCAATGAAGAAATGAAGCCATAAAATAACAAAGGTGTACTGAAATGGCCATTCATATACACTACAGATTGGAGGGTAATTGGGAAAAATGTTTCAAGAATTTTAATCATAATTACGTCTTTTGACACAAGAATTCACTTTTAGGAATTTGTCCTATAAAAATAAAACTGGAAGGAAACAAATTGTTAACAGATGTTATCTCTGTATAATTAAGATACATTTTACTTTATTTTATTTTAATTTTTTTTGAGACGGAGTCTCATTCTGTTGCCCAGACTGGAGTGCAGTGGCGTGATCTCGGCTCACTGCAACCTCCTCCCCACGAGGTTCAAGTGATCCTCCTGCCTCAGACTCCTGAGTAGCTGGGATTACAGGCACCTGCCATCGTGCCTGGCTAATTTTTTTGCATTTTTAGTAGAGACGAAGTTTCAACATCTTGACCAGGCTGGTCTTGAACTCCTAACCTCATGATCCACCTGCCTTGGCCTCCCAAAGTGCTGAGATTACAGGCATGAGCCACTGTGCTTGGCCTAAGGCACATTTTATAGGCTTCTAATATACTTTATAAGAGTTTTTCCAATTTTTAAGTTGTGTTTCCTAAGTTTTAAAAATTTTAGCATGTAGTCTGTGAATAGTACCACCTAGAGTTTGGCAGTGCACAACTTGATGGCCCTGATACTTTTTAAAAAGCAGATAGGAATTTCTGTATATAATTGACACTTTCTTCTGTTACTGAGAAATCAGACCTGGAGGGTGGGAAGATTGGTGGTGTTGGGCGGGGGGCAGCGGGGTGGTGGAAAACAGCAGTAGTCTTTACAATATAAGCCTTTGTCTTTCCTTTAAAGGAGTCATAGCCATGTATAAATTATTTGATATTATTTCTATTTATCCTAGGTAAGTGTCTGGTAAACATTTCATCTCACCAGTTTTTAGGTGGAAAAAATGAGGTCTACATTGTTTGCCTTACTTAGAATTCAAAAACTCATCCTGGAGTCCAATTATGGCCTGCTTCCAGCAAGAGTGTATGCACGGATGGCATACATTATCATATCTGTTTCCAACTTATTTCCTTATTTTCTTTTTGATTTTTCCCCTAATTCATTTAAATGTATTTTATGTTACCAAAGTGTATGCATCTTTATAGACCTCCTTTAGTCTTTCCTGTGAAATAAGGCAGAGTATAAGTTAAAAGTTAGTTTTTAAAGAACTTCAATCCAATGCTTATTAGTAAAACTGTGGTGGTGAAGAGAGATTTTTTTTTCAACACATCTACATTTTTAAAACTGGGAATCAAATAAAATATAAACTAGTAAATGAGATATAATGAAAACTAGTATAAGTGATTTCAAGATCAATGTGAAGTGAACATTTTCAGTAAAGTGATCACCAAGTGCCACTGAAGGGCGAATTGTGTCATATTTCCAGTGCCACTCTGTTGTAAGCCCTTTTAAGATCTGGGTCCCTCAGGTTGTTCCTTTCTTTTAACAGCTACACTTCGGAGACAGGTGATGGTGCGTTCAATCTCCATGGCCAAATTTTTGATTTATTATTGATTTGGGAATATTTCATGTATGAAGTCAAAAAGGAACAAATGAAACAATGACATTTGGAAAGCAGTAAAATCTGGGGGTAAGAGTTCAGAAGAAATAAAATATTTCCTAATAGCTACTAAAAATAAATAAAAATTAAAATGCACAATTGCACTTAGAAAAGTTCAAAGAGTAGAGTTTCACATGTTTAAGAGGAAATAAATCATTTTATTCACTATGGCCTCCATCAGGTGGCCCAGGGTGTCATGTATAATTTTCTGCCTACCAAAAAGAAACATTAATACCTTGGCTAAATTCCAAAGGGATCCAAAAGAGAGAAACCAAATGATAAAAGGATAAGAGAAATGAATCTGTGAAGAAATATTAGAAAAAAATAATGTATGTAATGAAGAGCAAAAGAGGAGAGTGTATTGAGCATTTTCTTAAATACTTAAGAAAAGGTACTACAAATGAAAAGCTGGAGACTCCAACAGGAATTAGGGACAGTAGGCAACCTGCCTAGGGCCCAAGATACTTTTAGGGGCACACAAAAAAGTGTTAAGTTCGTTTAAAAATCAGAAGGAGAAACGAATATTATATAATAATGAATGTATATAAATGGATCAAGCCTGAATTATATTTATCTTTGTACCAACCATATTTGCAAAACAGAATTTTTAATTTTTTTTTTTGGAGGAAGAGGCCTACAAGAGTAAATGTGCCTAGTGCTTATGAAAAATGTGCCCCTAGAGCTAAGCCTGCACATTTTAGAGAAATATTAAACCAAAGTATTCTCCACAGAAGGTTGCTCAGTGCTGCGCACAGATGATTTCGGGGGCTGACGGGGAGATACCCTGGGTTGAGACTAGAAGGAAGAAGAGGCTCACCCAAAAAAACCCAGTAAGACCCTGACCACTCTGCATCTGTAAAAATCCAAAGGCACTGTCTTGATGTCTTTCCATGTGCAAAACTCTAACATAGTTGATGCTCACAGTAATGCCTTGAGGCAGGATTTGTTATTTCCTTTTTACAGATGAAAAAGTTGGAACTTAGAAAGATTACATAACTCACCAATGGTTACAGGTTAGAAATGGAGCTATAGTTGGACCTGGATATGTTACTATGAGCAGCCAGTCCTTTCTCTTGCCAAGTTAACATGAATCACAACACACAACTAGAAAATCGAATAGGCATCAATTTCACTCACTCCACACCACCCTCACCCAACTCCTCATCACCTCACCAAGACCCTTCTTAGATTTGTCAACCAATGCTCATTTAGTTTTGTAAGTTTCTTCTTAAACATACAGTGACATCTTTAATAGCTATGTTTGCAAATCCAAATGTTCTTTGATATTGTAAGAAAAGAGCATTTATCGTTGAACAGAAGCTATTTAATTGGAGGAAACTGTTCTTTTAAGTAATTTAGATCCCCTTAATATAAACTTATGAGATATAAAACTTTCTAAGTCTTTTTAATCTAAAAACTGGATTTACTCTTAGGGAATGTAGTGGAGAAGTGATGATGAGTAATTAAATATCATTCTCAAACAAAAATACCTATTTAGAATCAGGTCTTCTAGACTGACCAAAAACGTATGTGGCAATGTATACTTTGATATTATAATTGCTTGGAGTTTATTTTAGGAGAGAATTCTCCAGAGAGTTGATGGATATATTTGTGGATTATCTTATTCCTTGGCATCTCTTACTGTGTAGTTAAAGGATATTGGAATTGCTCAATCAGAAAAGTGATTGTATTATTAAAAGAAATGGAGAATTTTTTACTCTAAAAAATTTCTCCTAGGGAGAACATCATATATTTTTAGAAAAAGAGACCATTTGGAAAAACTTCTTAGTATGGAAGATGAGATCCCTATGGATTAATTAATCAGCCTACAAACCATGTGAGTCTTGTCCCTAGAAAGCCTTATGGCTGAGAGCTCTATACGCAGGGTTTGAGTGGACCATGTTGGCATGGAAGATGGGCAGAGTTGAGTGGCTCTGCACAAAAGATGGGGGAGGGATTTGAAGTTTCCAGGAGAAGATCCAAAGGGAGAGAAGAATTAAAAAACTAGTCAGAATGATCAGAAAGAGAGAAGAGTTGGGGGTGTCTGAGAAGGGAGCTTGGGAGATATTATATATTACATATATATGTGTGTGTGTATATATATATATAATTTTTAAGCTGTTTTTTGTGAAGTTTGCAAAGCAAACCTCCTTTCTCTCTCTCAAGGTCTTCAGTAAAGTCTATCTTAACAATGCTTTTGAGAGGGAAGCTTCTTTTCAAGGAACTGCAAAAGGTGCTAAGTTATGAGTCAGGGTTGGTCCAAGGAAAACCCAGAGGCTGTGGACCTGGAGGCAGGAGCTAGAGGACCAAGAGCAGAAATATCTTGGTCCTGTTTACATTTTACTCCAAAAGGCAATACCATATGTTGGGAAAAGCAAAGGTGTCCACATCCTTGCCCAACATTGAACATAGAAGGAAATTAGTGTTTCTGACAGGGAAATTATTTAAAATGTCAGGGAACATTTTCCTGTAAAATTCTTAAGAGTGTAAAACTAAAATATACTAAAGAGATTCATTTTCCCTAGTGATTTTAAAATCAATATTATAATCATATAAAGCCTGTTGGTATGACTTCATTTTGATATACATAAGGATTATAACTATAATAAGTTTGTATGATTCAAGTCAATGTTATAGATGAATACTGGTTTTTGCCCAGTGATTTTTATTGTCATTACCATAATAATGAAGGTGAGACATATTATTTTAGTATCGATCTTTTGGGAGGACAACTACTCTCAACTAACACTGATATGACTAGGACAGGTGATATGATAATTCCCCTCTAAGTGACAGGTACAAATCCTTGGTGTGGTGCACAAATGTTTTCCACACTTGCTTCTATCATTTAGCAGTGTACGCTCTATATCAACTATTTCATAAGATTTAAGTTGTTTATTTAGTCCTTTATGTTTTCCTTAGGAACTCAGCAGGTTACTCTGAATAGGTCTATGTTGGCAAAGTAAACAATTAATAGAGACATATAATCTCGGTAATCCATGTGCCTAAAACCATTTCTTTTTCTTCATATAGCTGGTCTTTATGAGAATTACTGTAGGTCTCCACTTTATTTTACAAAATAGCCAAGAAGATAGCTGAGTTTTAGTCTGTAATCCCTGGAGCTCTGTTTGCTTTCCTGAAATGACCGGAAACCACTGGGTTACATCTAATTAATGTTGTTGGCAGAATGCACTAAACAGAAGTTTTCAAAACCAAGTGATTAGAGATTAGACTCAAGGTTTAATGACATGTGCGACTTCCCAAGAGTTACTGCAAATGGAATATAACTCCTTCAAGTCTATGAGGTCCAAGGTTATTTTTTTAAAGCCTCATTAGTAAGTTTTTAAAAAATCATAGAGTATGGTGCCAGCAAGTATTTTCAAATGGAATTTCTTTTAATCTTGTCAAGTAGTAAATATTTGGTGTTTCATAAATTTGAAATCTTTTCCCATAAAAACCAAAGAGAGGTGTGAGATGAAACATTCTTTCAGTAGTTTTGACCTGATAGTTTTGATAAGAAAAAGCAAACTTTGGGGCCTATATTATTCAAATTGACTGTCTACATTAATCAAGCTCACCGGGTAAGCTGGGCTTTTTCACTTATCGAGTGTAAACACACTCATAACCCAATATCTTTGCAAATTTCACACTATATTTGCCAACCATAAAATCTCTGCAAACATTGGACAGGATCACCTCTTGCTACCTGGTAACAATGCTTATAAATGTATTTATTCAGATAGGATAACAAAGTGCATTTAAAAAAATATTTCTCAGAAGAGATTTTAGAAATGTTTTTTAGCAATCTGAAATCTTCGTTTCCTGTTCTGCATAGATGCTGCCAATGGAAGAGTCTGAGGTAGTTAACTAAATAATTTTTTATTGTCAGAGTTATTTTGCAGAAGGTTTTCATAAGATACATTAATGGAACTGAGTCAAAGATGTTTTTTAAATCATTATGTTTCTGAATACACAGATGACCCATATGATCTTCATCCTGTCAATGTGACCTGAGGACTTTGTAAATTCCTTCCATTTATTTAGAGTTCATTTGAAGCAGTTTTGTTCTCCACTCTGTGGTGGTAGCTCCAGCTAACTTTTTGTCTCCCTCAGCAGTGGAGTTTATCTGGGTTCTGTTCTAAGAAAACCCCATTAGATTTTACCAGTGACTGAGGCTCAGTTCTTCCATTTGCCATATCCTTGGCCTTTACCAGCTTGAGGTCAATCCTATGTGATTTCTAAGAATTGTTCCTTGAATATGTCCCTGTGAATAGTGCTCCAACCCAGGCCTCTTTCCCAAACAGAGTGGGTGCCTTCCTCTCCTTCCAATATGATTGGCCACCAGACTCCAATAGCCTCTATCCTAGAGCTTGGCTCTTGTTCCTACGCCCTTAAGATGGTCACTGAGTTATCCCTTGGTTACTGATTGAGGCAGATCTAACATTGTTCCACTGTAGCTAACTAAATGCTGCAGAAGGTAATGCCTTCTTTTGAAACTGTTAATATCCTTCCCTAATTCAGAAATAAGTGATTTAATTCTCTGTTTTTATTGGTGTTGAAACAAACATAAAACTCCTTGGGGATGCAATTCAAACGTTTATAATTTGTAAGAAGCATATATTTGGCATCATGGAATTCTGAAGTATAAAAAGAGAAGTGCTTGAAATAATGCAGAAGAAAATGAATAAATCAGTTATAATTCCTCCTTGACTAATAAAGGGATTAATCTTCATGCTTTTTCCAGGAACTGACATCAATTCCTTCTTCACTGAATAATTTGGTTTGATCTAAAGAAAAATATTAATAAACAAAATTTGTATTTTCAAAAAAGGAAAGTACAAGTGAAAAAATTGTAGAAGTCAAAACTATTCCTTATGATACCTAACAAATATCAGCAACTTTTAGGTAATTTGCAATTTCCAATAAATTGCCATAGTAGATAGTTTTATAATTTTATTAGTGTCTTTTATTAATGTTCATAGTTTGTAGCTAATCTGATTATACATTCTTTAATCCATAACTCTAAAATTCATGTACATATACAATAGTATCAAAAGCCAAGAAAAATCACACTTAATCAGTCAGTAATTCTACATAGCATGAAATAATGATTTTGTCAATTATTGTAAGCCACATCTTCTTTGCTTAGAACATATATGTTCATAGGAGACTACTCATGAAATTTATTGCAAGAAGCTAATTCTATTGTATTAGAATAGAAATAGAAAACCAGAAAAGGAGTTTAAAAGTGCTTGCATCAATCAATGAAAATAAGTGTGCAGAGAAACTGCAGAATTTTTTTCCTGTACTTTTTCTCAGTAAACTATTTTGAAAATTATTTACAAACTTAAAAGTGTTTTTCTTTTAAATGCCTTAACTTGTGAAAAAGGAGTAATGTAAACTATTTTACAACATGAAGTAATAAATAATATGTTTTTTTGAAATAGAATCTTTTGGTTGGAAGAAATTGAAAAAAAGCATCCATTCGCCTATTTGATGCATCAATCCCAACTTTGCCTCTCCTGATCTTTCTGATTCCTTTCTTCTGAATATATTCAGCTTGTTTTTATCTCAAAATATGGCACCCAGAACTTAATCCAACACTCCAGGTGCAAATAGGCAAGTATAGAGAAGATATGGACTTAACTTCTTTCTTTTATTTCTTCACTTCTTTCCCATCTTCCTTTGGCAAATACTAAGAGAGCCTCATCTATGTCTGGCACCGTATTAGAGATGGAGATGAAGATGAACAAAAGACAGCATGTCCCTAGTTCTTACAGCTTATTTTCTAGTGGATGATACAGAGAGGCATCAAATAATCTGCAAATAGATGTAAAATTGCACCCATGACAAGTCCTAGCAAAAAGTATACAGTCTTACGAAAACCTGTAATAGGAATATTTGAGCTAATTAGGAGATCAAAACGGCTTCTTCTTTCTTGAGCAGAAGCTGAAGCAGAGGCAGAGTTGATAGGTTAAGGAGAAGAAAAAGAAGTGTCTCAGGCATGGAGAAAAACATGTGCAGTGGGAGTTGCAGGAGAAAACCTGATGAAAGTTTGAGAGACGGAAGGAAGTCTTATATGAATGGAGCAAAGAGCCAGGGAGTCTGCGGGAGGTGAGGTACGTCAGAGAGTAGAAGATGCCAGAATGTGCAGGATTATCAAGACCATGTTTTATCTTTAGCCTAACACAACAAATGGAAAACTTGAGGAACTTGAAATAGGAAAGAGACAAGTTTTTAATTTTTAAAGATTACTATGGACAGTGGATCAGGATTGAGAAGACACCAGAGCATAAGCACATATATTAGTATAAAGGCTATTGCAGGGGTCTGGGCAAGAGATAATGGCAGGGTGATTGGTGGAGCCAGGAGGAAGAGAATGCATGTGATAAATATTTAGAAAGGAAATTGATTAGACTTGGTAATGGATCATCTAAGGCGGCACAAGAGTGGACAGGGGTGAGGAAGACTGCCTGGACTTTTGGTTTCTGTCTCATGTGACTGGAAGGGGGGTGTGCTATTCACCGAGGTGGGAAGCATTGGAAGAGGGCCAGATTTGGAGGAAAACTTTTGAGTGTAGGTTTGTATGAAGAGTCATTGAAAAATCCATGAGAAAATATCAAGTAGGAAGTTGGATTATGTGTGTGGAGTGCCAAAGATTGTTTAAGGTAATGATATAAATTTCTGAGTCTTCTTCTGCATAGAGTTGGTAATCCAAATCATATGCATAAACACCAAATGAAAAGAGGAAATGCTAGAAGACTAAACTGAAAGAAACTCAACAATTAATAGCCCTTAGGAAGAGGATGCAAAGAAAGGCAGAGAAAGGAGCAGCTAGCAAGATAGGAGGAAAACCTGAAGGATGTTGGGCCACAGAGGCAAAAGGAATTGAATGTTTCTATTAGGAAAGGGGGCTGGCAATTAAATATTGCTGAGAAGTCAAGGATAGAAAGCATCTTTCTAGTTGATCCATAAAAATTTACTGCCAATTAAAATTCTTAAACATATTTCAGAAGTAAACAAACAACCTCAAGATCTTAATGGCTTGATAGAATCAAGGTTTATTCTTTCTCACATCCCAGTCTGATGAGGTTTGGTTGCTTACTTCAAAGAGGTGACTGACGAATCACACCACTTTTAACTTGTGGCTTTGCTATCTTGCCACTTCACCGTCTCCTGGCATCATCTTGCTGGCAGAAAGGAGGAAGAGAACACGGAGAAAGACACACCTGATCTTTAACCACCTCATTTCAGAAGTGACACATGTCACTTCCACTCACATTCCACTGTCGGAAACAGTGAATAGAAAACTGTACTGCAAGAGAGCCTGGAAAATATAGAAGAGAAGACGTACCAGTGAGCACTTATAATCTCCATATATCTCTGCTCTGCCTTCATGTAGTCGAAGTCTGGAGCCCAAGTAAAGGATCTTGAATATACAACCAGTAGATCTCTCAGTGTTAGATTCAGCCTATCCATTTCGGCCCACAGGACCTTTGCTCTGCTTGCTAGCTGAAGTGAGAAGCAGATGAAGTGAAAATGGGCTTGGTGAGTTTGAGATGTCATTCTCACCATTGCTTACATGTGGACCTACCTTTGTAGTCTGGCATAGCTAAGGGCTCTCCAAGCTTCAAGCCAATAATAATTCAAATCATCTAACTCATTCTTTTTGCTTTTGTCATATGTATTTTGACTTCCTATAAATTTCTCCCACACATGCAGAATTTATGTCAGTCAAAATAAGAAGACTGCTCCACCTTTATCATTCTCATTATAAATTAATAATATTGGTAATCTTATCTAAACATTACACTTGTCAGTAGGATGACACTTAGTCGTTCTCTAAGAGTCCTATACTTTCAGATGTGCAAGCCACCTGGTGTTTCTGGACATAAGAACTGAGGATCAGTTCCACTTAGCAGCTCCTTACAAGGGCCTTGCTGCTAAGTGTCCAGCTGACCTCCCTAAAGGCCATCCTTATTCTTTAACTGCAACACTTTCCAATCATTGTCTCTCTATCAGTCTACTTGACACAGTTGGCAAATATTTTCTTGAAGTTTGGACATACTATGTCTCCTAAATTTCTGTAATCTAAGAGTTTGTGACATATACATTTAGAGTAGCTAAATCTTCCTTATAACCTTTTTGTTTTTCTTTGGCCTCAACTGCCTTTTTCTAATCTGTCTCCTCTTTGCTCACATTTCCCAAGAGCCTTGTGGTTAGGCGAAGCCAATTGACTATTTTCATCTAATGAAACATGAGTGGAAGTGAAATGTGAGACTTCTGTGCTAAGGCATTTTTTAAGAGTTGATGTGCCACTTCCACATCCTTTCTTCTGCCAGAAAAAAAACTGAGGTACAGACCCACCTTGGACACGTAATATTATTGTGCCATTTTATTTAGAAGGGGTACAAATCCTTGGTGTGTTGCACAAGGCTCAGCCAAGCCTGTCCTGACTGGTAATACTGTTGCTTGGAAAGTTTCTCTTCCAAGTTAACAATTTTCTCACACTACATAACATGAGAGTCTGAAATTGTCTACATTTGTTTTATGAACAATAGTATACAATGTGACAGTTTAGCCAAATGCAGATTCTGGAGTCAGAATGCTGGTATTTGAATCCTGTTGACACCATTTACTAGCTATGTGATTTTGGACAAGTTAATAACCTTTCTAAAATTTGTAAAATGAGAATGAGAATAGCACCTTTCTCTTAAAGTAGTTATGAGGATCAAGAGAATTTAAAACATTTAGAGTGAAGCCTGATATGTGTGGTAAGCAGTTGGTAGGTGTTCACTCTCATTACTGTGTGTAATAGAACCTTCAGAAATATGGCTATGATTAAAGTGTGAAGCATTTTGATAATCTGATATAAGTGAGTGTTTTTGTTGCAAATAACCTATATTTTAAAAATATGTCATGAATGCTTAAGTTTATTTACCCCAAAGAAAAATATTAGACCTAATCATGAAGCAGGTTACAAATCATTTCCAAGATAGATTCCCTCTTCTGATAGGGATAATGAGCAGCTGCTTCACATCTGCCATCCTGCTTTGAGGTATATATGTGTTCAGCAACTCCACACAATAAACAGTTTTCAGTTTTTTCTCTGACTCTTATCTTTGCTAGCTAATGTTATGGGCAGTCTATTGAGCATGTGCATACATTTCAAACATGCACGATTCCATTGTGACTTTAAAAGTTGACTTGATTTATAATTTAATTTCTATTTTTTCAAGGGATGCACAACCAGTAACCAGCATGTTGTCAGTATGATTTTAATGTTCAATTTTACATTTCCTTTATGAAATGATTAATGAGAAAATGTATAAAAGTTGGGATTTAATCATCATGAATGTGAATATGTGAATGCTTTTACCTCTGGGGGTGGAGTAGCGTGCCATGACTTCTGTGAAGGCTTCCATTCTAAGAATGGAGAATTGCTATTAAAAAATAAAAACGTACAGCTTTTTTTTCCCCATGAAAAAGGGCTAAGAGTTCATATAATTTAGTTCTCTGAATAGCCAAAAATGGTCTCTGCCAGTTTTTACCATTTAACACTAAAAGGCTATTTTTCATAAAGTAAACATTCAGCAACAGTTTTCCCAGATGGGATCATGCAGCTATCACTCTGTCCTCTCCACACATGCCAAAGAGCTCCATGAAGAATTGACCTTCACATCCAGAGTGGGAAGCAGGTGGGGCATGAATGTGCAAAACCTCTCCCATAGGCCTGGTTACCAGGGTAGTATGTCCTGCAAATGGAAAGCAGCAGCAGGAAAGGGAAAAAGACAATTCAGATAACAATGATGAACAGCAGAATTTCTGGTTGGTTTTCTCTCAAGATTAGTATTGAGAAACTACCTCATTTCTACATGTCTATTGTGCTTGGAAATGTGAGGATAATACTAGCCAGCTGGTGTCTACAAATCTTGGCTCTTGGATGTCAAAAAACTCTCTAACTTCACTTTTGCAAAATCACCAACTTACCATAAAAAATAACTTTTACTCTCACTGTATGTTTTTCATGTTCAAAGAATCTCCAAAACTGGATCTACAAAATTATATGCACTTAAAAAAACTCATCCTTTTTGCTTTTGCTTTCCTTTCTGTAAAGTGTTGAGCTTATTTTAACAACTATTTTGTGATATGTATTTTTTGCTTATTCCAAGCCCAGAACATCAAAAAATAGTTACTCAAGCCTAAGTTGTAGTAGACAAATTTTCTACAAAATTGTCTATCATGAGATTAAACTATTTTGCGAAATTAAGTAATTGAAGATCAGAATCTATGACATACATTTATTATGTACCTTATTCTTTCTGTTATATCTCTGATCAGACTCAAGGATATGTGTTGAAAGTCAGAGTTTGTTCTCCCTAGAAAGATCTGTACACCAGAATTATCCATACCTTTAAACGTGTTGGTTGGGAGCTGGGGAAAACCAAGATACATTCATTTAATGCCTTCTATGTATTGTCACTATGCTTTATCTTGTAATCTTATTTAATACCATCAACTAATTACCAGGATAGCTATAAGTATTCTCCTCTTCCAGATGAGGAAATTGGCACTCAGAAAGCTGAAGTAACTTCCTAAAGTTTGTGTTCAGTTTGGTGTGAATCAGAGCCTAAAACTTTTTTACTCCTCCACACTCTAAGCCTTTTACCATTTCCATTTCATTTTATTCTCTTTTTTAGATACTACAGCTATGTGAAGTTACCAGAATATTTATAATACAAGTATAATACAATAATATAATTACTTTAATTAGGGTAGAGAGTACCAAAAAGTGCAATGGATTCTTGGGACATAGGGAGGAATGCCTAAACTCTGCATGAGAGTTTCCAGTCTTAGAGGTGATGGACTATAGTCTGGGTAGCAAATTCTAGAATGAGATAGGCTTTGAGCAACACCACTGCTCTGCCATTTACTTCTCAGCTTGCAAATTTAGACAAAGTACTTTATCTATTTGACTTTCAGTTATATTAGTGCAATAAGCATAATAAAACAAAGTTAACTGAAATAACAAGGCTTGATATTTAAAACATATAAAGACTAGTGCAGAACAAGGCACTCAATGATCAGAACTGGCCCAAATCACCAGCATAGCCCTATATATGTGTATAGGAACTACTTTGCTCATTGCCCACAGGCCCCCTCCCACTGCTGATAGCAATGTGTAAGGTCAGAGGTGCAGTTGATACCGAGATAGATTACATTCTAGGAATGGAGTGGTTGTAGTCTAAAGCATTTGAGAGGAGACATAGTTGAAAGATATGTCAGCCTACTTTGACACTATCAAATTCCAAATGGTAAGTTAACATAGTCATAAATTAAATGTCTTTATATTTTCTGGTATCCCCTAGGTAAGACTTGCATTTGGGGTGACTTGTTCAATTAGACACAGGATGAAGAATTTTCACAGGCCCAAGTGAGGTCCAGTGATTTGTCAATGAAGATTTAATTATGGTAGAGAAAAGGAACTTAACGTATTTGTGTATTGCCCAAGCAGTGCAAAAGACTTCATCCTTTCTCTGACTGAGTGAGAGCAACCCAAAATAAGCATGTGAGCCTCATTCTTATAACACAATCTCACATGCTTTTGTGAAAGAATTCTGCTTCAGCCAGCAGGGGGGGCGGGGCTCAGTTTATCATGGTGGACCACTGGAACCAGGCTGGCTACCAGGCATTGGGATGACTGATATGAGTTCCAGGGCTTCTCAAGGCATCTGGTCAATACCACACAAGGGTTAGAGGTCAGAGAGTATCCTAAATAAAAGTAACAAGAACCGGGCCTATATGGTTCTAATTAGGGCTTGGAGTACTCTGTCTGGGTGGCATTGCCCGTCCTGGTTGATCCCAAGCCCCACAGAAGGCCTTAGAAACTATGTTAGCTTTAGCTGGGTATGGTGGCACATGCCTGTGTTACCAGCTACTCGGGAGGCTGAAGCAGGAGAATCACTTGAATCTGGGAGGCAGAGGTTGGAGTAAGCCAAGATCATGCCACTGCACTCCAGCCTGGGTGACAAAGCAAGACTCCATCTCAAGAAAAAAAAGAAAAAAAAAAGGAGAAGAAATTATGTTAGCCAGGGTTCTCTAGAAAAACAGAACCAATGTGATAGATAGATGATAGATAGATAGATAAATAGAAAAGATGATTTACTATGGCAATTGGCTCACCTGATTATTGAGGCCAAGAAGTTCATGATGTGCCATCTGCAAGCCAAAGAACCAGGAAAGCATAATTTAGCCTTTTCAGAGGCCCGAAAACCAGAGGAACCAATGGTATAACTCTCAGTTCAAAGCTAAAGGCCTAAGAACTGGGGAAGTGCTGATGTCTGAAAGCAGAAAAAGATGAATATCTCAGCTCCCAAAGAGATAATTAATTTGGTATTCCTCCACGTTTTTGTTCTATCTGGGCCCTCAATGGATTGGATGGTGCCTGCCCACATTGGTGAGGGTGGATTTTCTTTACTCAGTCTGCTGATTCAAATGCTAATGTATTCAAGAAACACCCTCGTAGACACATCCAGAAATAATGTTTTACTGAGCATCCCTTAACCCAGTCAAGTTGACATATAAAAAGTAACCACCACAGAAATGGTCAACAAGACATTCCCAAAGTGAAAGGCCCCTTGAGCTTGGGGCCTTGTGTGAGAGCCTCATGTGCCTGGATCTAAGAGCACATATAAATGGTGTTCATGTCTGCCTTGAAAATTTTTTTAAAATAAAAACCAGTATATTTATTGCGGCGCTATTCACAAACATATGGAATCAACCTAAGTGTCAATCACTAGATGATTAGATAAAGAAAATGTGGTATATATACACAATGGAGTACTATTTAGCCATAAAAAAGAATTATATCATGTCTTTTGCAGCAATGTGGCTGAAACTGGAGGCCATTATTTTAAGTGAAACAATTCAGAAACAGTAAGTCAAATAGCACATGTTCTCATTTGTAAGTGGGAGCAAAATAATGTGTACACATGGACATAGAATGTGGAATAATAGACACTGGAGAACTAGAAGGGTGGAAGAGGGGATAGTGATGAGTAGTAATTACTTAATGGGTACCATGTATGTTATTTGGGTGAATGGATATACTAAAAACCAAGACTTCACCAATACATGTGTGTAACAATTGCATTCGTACCCCCTAAATTTATACAAAACAAAGAAAAGTAAGAACTGAGTGCATTTGGCTATTATTATTATCACCATCATGATCATCCTATCAATATTGTATTTTCCATTGGAAATGCATTTCAACAATAAAAGAAGTGAGGTGCTGAAGCAAAAGGTATTAAAAAACAATTCAAAGTTTGGATTAAAGATGATGGGTTGAACCTATGCATTTCTCTCCATTCCTTCTCATTAAAACAAATGTAACAGGATTTTTTAAAATCATAACTCATCAGGACTAATAGAACTGGTGAGGAGCCAACAAAAACAAAATCTTGAAAGCTATAAAGCAGATGGGTGAATGGTTAATAACTTAGGAGACTTAAGAAAATGGAATTCCAAGCCAAGAATAGGAAATTCTGAGAAGCAATCCAATTTCTACTGTCCTTAGGAATCAGGAGCAACTACTTCTGCAACTAGGATGAGCTGAAAACACAGGGACTGGTTGAATATTAGATTCCCAGACCTCCTCCCTACTCCAGAAACATCACTGTTCATCATTTTGATCAACTTGCTCTCCACTCCCAACAGAAAACTGAATTATTTCTGGAGAGCTGATCTTCGGACTAGAGAACATGTGACATGATAAAGTGAAGACATACAATTAAACAATGAAACACAGTCCCAGCTACTAGTACTACCATTAACTCAGCATTTTTGTCCCATTTAATTCTCAGAATTCTGGCATCCAGACTTGTAGCTTTCCAGGCAGGATTCTGGAAAAATATTTTCAGGGGGATGTAATCAGACTGAGAGAAATCCCCTAAAGGTATGACTGGCAGAGTTTTCTAGGTGTCTCCCAATATCTATTTTTCCTTTTTTTCATAATAATATAATTTTTTATTAAATATATGGTTATATGTATATTGTAAAAAAAAAAATCGACACATTTCCCAACCTCCTTTGCCATGAGATGTGTCCAATATTTCTGGCAAATGGGATGTAAGCAAATGCTGTACGTATAACTTCAAAAGGTGGGATATATGTATCCTTCCTTCCTTCTTTTTGTTGGCTAGAATGTCGACATGGTGCCTTCTTGGAACACAGAATGCATGGAAACATCCTAGAGATTGTGGGGCAGCAAGACAGAGGATGTCTGAATCCTGGACACTCTATAGCACTCTACTAGCCCAGATTGACATTGAATGGAAATAAGCGCCTTTCTGGTTTAAGCTTCTCTTCTTTCAATTCTCTGTTACCCAAAACTGAACACACAGTTAACCAGTACAAGAATGTAAGATGTTTCCCACGTGAAACAGCATAGCCTGATAACCATACAAAGAGACGTATAATTGAAGAACTCTGGCCAAGCACATGGAGTTAACAAACAGCTTTTTAGTGCCTCACTCTTAAAGTTAAGAAGTCAACCAAAGATTTCCAGAAACCGGAGCGATTCTTGAACTATCATAAAGACATAGAACAAAACAAGAGTAATGATAACAGCAACATAAAATATTTTTATGAAAAAGATAGTGAAAAAGCAACTTGGAGAAAATAGAAACTATGCATAAAAAAATTCAAGAATTATTAAATCTTTAAATAAATAAGATAAAATATCCACAAAACAGGATAAAAACAGCATAAAAATAAAACAGAGACAAAAAGCTATATAATTTTTTGTGAAGGAGGTTATTTTTTCCTTTTTTTAAAAAATAACAATTTTTAATGAGTTTTTAAAGGTTAAAAGTATGCTTACAGAAATGAAAAAATTTAGTGAAGATTAGAGAATGAAATTGAAAAATACCTTCCAGAAAGTAGAGGAAATGCAAAGAGGTGATAAATAAGAAAAAAATTTTTTTTTTAAATTAAGAATTCCAGCATCCAAGTAATAAGGATTATAAAAACAGAACAGACAAAACTAAGGGTGGAAAGTCTTCAAAGAAATAATTTTTAAAATTTTCCCAGAATTGAAGTACATAAGTTGCCAGATTCAAGCCCATTTTGTGCTCAATGCAATAAATCAAAATAGACTCATATCAATCCATATCACTGAGAAATTTCAGAACAATAAAGAAGAAAAAAGATCTTAAGAAAGTACAGTGAGGGGAAAAAAAAGATAACACAAAGTTCAAGATCAGAAATTCACCAGACTTCTCAACAACAGCAATGAACACTTGAAGTAATGAAGTCCTATCTACAAAATTCTCATGCAAAATTATAAATACAAAATTCTACACAAAGCAAAACGATTTATCCTGTGTGAAAGTAGAATAAAAATATTTTATGTCATTCACTAACTAAAAATTTAATTGCCCATGCTCTCAGGAAGTTTCAAAAGGATGTCTTTTACCAGGAAACTAGACCAAGAAAGAGGAAGACATAGATCCAGAAAGAGTCAACTCAAAGGATGTGACAATAAACCTTAAGGTTATGGTTGTCTTAGGTCAGGTGTCCTAGAAGCAGAGGCTGAATTGGGAATTCATGTGCTTGTAATTTACAGAGGGAGCACTTTCAGTGGAGAGAGAAATAGTGGGGAGCAGAATAGGAAAGGGGAAGGAAGCCAGCAAAGATGTCACCTTAGCTGGAGGATATCTCAGCCCAGTCCCACAGGCAGCTTTGGGGGCATAAATTGCACTACAGAGATGGTTCACCTAGAGGCAATGAGACCCGTCTTTTGTATTTTCATGTCAATTCACCATTGACTGTGGAGAGGTCCCAGTGGCAAAGGTGTAACCTTCTGATTGAGGTTACTCGCATTGGGCTAAAAGTCATTCCCAAAGAAGAAGGCATCTTTAAGGCATTAGTGTTCACATCAGTGGGAGGATGTATGCCCCAACCCTAGAAGGGGATGTGGGTAGGGTACGAACAGTGGCCACTTCAACAGTGAGAAATAGAGTACAAGTGTGCAACAGGTGTTGAGGGCAAGACATTCAGACAGAGCAGGTCCAAAGCCTCTGGAAAGGTATTCCAGGAAAATGAAACTGCAGGAATGCTTAACATGTTTGAACATATTAAGAAGAGTTCCATACAATTGAGAGAGAGTTTATGTATAACTTAGTGATAGGTACATAGAGAACTCTGCAAACATAAAACAATAAAATAATTCCAGGGAAAATAAAAAAGTACTGAGTGCTATAGGATTGTCCATTTGTGAACCCAGCACTTCTCTTCTCTGGTTACCTGGCAACAAGCCAATATGGAACCAGTGCTCCTCTCCCCACAGGGTCTATCAGAACTGGTATGCCACTCCCTCAGTAGCTGCTATCAAGCTGCAAGGTGTTGGTCTCCACTGGCAACACCACTCTCATGTATGTGAAAGCCCTATTGTCACATTGCCTGCTCCCCAACCCAACCCCACATGCAAAGAAAGCAACAGAGGCTACAGAGGCATCGCTCTCCTACAGCACAAACCTGATCCAAGTACACTTCTCCATGTGATGCCAAGGGTTTGCAGGATGGGGTCTGCATGTATTCTGCCAGTTCTTTCTGCCTGTGAGTTCCAGCCTGCACTGCTTAATGCTTGTGACATTGCCTGAGCTCTTCTCTAAATACTTCCATTGTTGGAAGTCAATATATAGTGCCTAAAATAAAAAAAAGTGGGAGTATAAGCAATTGTTTACAGCTATTTAGAGGCATTGAAATAAATGCCAACAGAATCAATCAGTGCCTCAGGGAAGAATAAGAAGGTAGGGTGAAGGATTGCTATTTTTCATAATACATATTGTAGAACTATTGTGTACACAAAACCTTCATAAAGATAAAAACACGTTTTCAAAAAGGTTAAGCAAGTTGCTTTACTGTCGTACTTCTCAAATGCCTAGTTAAGTAGAAAAATTCTAAGGGCAAAATAGTGTAATCAGCATTCTCCAATCTTATTTGATTCGAGAATCCTTAAAAAATCTATTTCTTAAAAAAATTACTTATTAATATCTACAAAGGCAGAAATGTTATCATTTGGTAAATTATCACTGTACAGTAAAGTGCCCAACTTTATAGAAAACAGAATGTACCAAGAGAGATCCAAGATGGCCGATTACTAACAGCGCAGGATTGCAGCTCCCAGTGAAAGCGCAGAGAGCCAGTGGACACCACACTTACAGATAAATTTTTGCTGCCCATGGACCAGGGCATTCCCAGCGGAGGAGCCCCACGGGTCGCCAACGCGACCCTTTTGGCTGGCGTGGCTGTTTTGCCGGCACCTCGGCCCGGCGGCTCTTGGTGCGGAGTAAAAGGGACTCAATCTCCTTTTGGATGATGTTTGGAGCTCTGATAAGGCAGAGCAGTCTACTCAGCTGATTGAAAAAGGGACTGAGAAGCCAGACTGGAGACCCCTGGGCAGAAAAGCACACGAATTTTAACGCTGCTGTTTTAGCTAGCGTTGTGAGTCGCCGCAGTGAAAATTACATAGATTCCGGAGCTGGGAATTAACAAGCTGGACGTCCACTCAGAGACTTAACTTGAAAGTTGGTAATTGCAGAGATGATAGGTGGATAAAACCATAAAGATGCCAAGAAGCCACTGTAAAAAAACTGAGAACACTCAAAATCAGAAGGTCTGTCCTTTTACAGAGGACTCTAGTTCCTCATTAGTAATGGAATAAGGCCTGATGGAAAACAGCTGCGAAGAATTAACGGAGTCAGGCTTCAGAAGGTGGCTAATAAGAAACTTCTGTGAGCTAAAAAAATATGTTCTAACCCAATGCAAAGAAACTAATAACTTTGAAAAAAGGTTTGATGAAATGCTAACGAGAATGGACAATTTAGAGAGGAACATAAACGAATTAATGGAGCTGAAAAACACAATATGAGAAATCCATGAAGTATGCACAAGTCTTAACAGTTGAATTGATCAAGCAGAAGAAAGGATATTAGAGGTCGAAGACCAACTTAATGAAATGAAACAAGAAGATCAGATCAGAGAAAAAAGGATAAAAAGAAATGAGCAAAATCTCCAGGAAATATGGGACTATGTGAAAAGACCTAATTTACACTTAATAGATATACCTGAAAGTGATCACGAGAATGAATCCAAGCTGGAAAATATTTTTCAGGATATTATCCTGGAAAATTTTCCTAAACTAGCAAGCCACGACAAGACTCAACTCCAGGCAATACAGAGAACCCCACAAAGATATTCCTCAAGAAGACCAACCCCAAGACACATAATTGCCAGATTTGCTCGGATTGAAATAAAGGAGAAAATATTAAGGGCAGCCAGAGAGAAAGGCCAGGTTACCCATAAAGGGAAGCCTATCAGACTCACAGCAGATCTCTGAGTAGAAACTCTACAAGCCAGAAGAGAGTGGGGGGTTAATATTTAACATCCTTAAAGAAAAAAACTTTCAACCCAGAATCACATATCCAGCCAAACTAAGTTTTACAACCGAGGGAAAAATAAAATTTTTTACGAACAAGCAAGAACTCAGAGATTTCATCACCACCAGGCCTGTTTTACAACAACTTCTGAAAGAAGAACTATACACAGAAAGGAACAAGCAGCATCAGTTATCCTAAAAACTTACCAAAAAGTAAAGAATATTACAACAATGAAGAATTTACATCAACTAACGGGCAAACAGCTAGTTAGCCTTAAATAACAGTATTAAACTCACATACATCAATATTAAGCCTAAACTTAAACGGATTAAATGCCCCAATCAAAACAAACAATTAGATAAACTGAATAAAAAGTTAAAACCCATCGGTACGCTGTATTTAGATCTTTCTTATAGGCAAGGATACACAAAGACTTAACATAAAGGGATGGAGGAAGATCTACTAACTTAATGGAGACCAAAAACAAAACAAAACAAAATAAACAAAAAAAAAAACGATTTGAACACAGACTTGGAACAAGCAAATTTAATAAATATTTACAGAACTTACCACCCCATATCCACAAAACATTTTTTTTCAATATTATATCATACCTATTCTAAAAGTGATCACATAATAGGAAATAAATCACTTTTTAGTAATTGCATAAGCATTTCACAGATTTAAATGAAATCCTGAGCAATAGAGAAAGATTCTCGCTCCCTCTCCCCCTTTCTCTTTCTCTTCTTTTTCTTTTATTCTTCTTCTTTCTTTCTTTCTCAAAAAAAAAAGAAAAAAATAAAAGAAAACAGAATGTACCAAGGTCTACAAGGAAGACATCACCTAGCACTTGCTGAGTGCCCACCTGCTCTTGTCCTGGGCATTGTGCTAGAGGTCATAGTGTGTGCTCGCTCATTTAATTGGCTTCTGATCAGATCTGATTCTTTAATTTTGAGTCAGCCTCACAGCTCATTCATTCAGGAGATATTCAGTGAGTGTCTACTATATGTTAGGCACTTCTGGAGGAAATTACACAAAATACTATGGTTCCTGACCTCACCAGAGAGATTCCACAGTACTGACGATGAAAAGGACAATGGATATATTCATATTCAGAGAATCTATCACCACACATCATTTTGCATTTCATTTATGAATCTGTTTTTGTAGGCTCTAAAGTAACTTTTACATTAGCTTTCAGCTGCTGCATGATTTGCTATAAGTCAGCTCAGCCCAGGTAGGTGAGAGTCAAACACTATTCTCTTAATTCAAGAGGCATGCCTATTTGCATCCTATATTCAGGACTTCAAGGGTGGAGGGTTTCTACAACTTAAGCTGTATTCTCCTTCTTTAGGTCTTTGAAGTATAGAAACCACTACTATACGGTAATGTGACTGAGTTGATTTTACCATGAAAGCTCACCAAAGTAACAATGAGATCTCTTCAGGACATTTCAACTTTAGCTTCTCCCAGTGATGGGCCTGAATCCTGTTTTCCTTAGACTTAGATAACAGCTTAAGGCATAAACCCTTAGTTTTTACTGAAGTCCTGAAACCTACTGAAAGGCAAGGACTCAAATCATAAAAACATCAAAAATTCCTTTTTCTTTGATAGATAAAGTTTACTCATTTTTTTTTTACCTACAAAAGTTATATTTGTTTACTTGAGCACATTTAAAAAATTATAGCAAATACAATTTTAAATAATCAGCTATAGTTTCTCATCTAAAAATATCCATCTCAATGCATTTTCTGCAAGATTAAAAAAAAAAAAAGCCTTTCCAATATAGATACGTGTTTAATTTCTAACAAATTAAAAGAACAATGGCCTTATGGGAAGCTGCTGGTGGAAAAGCTGCAGGTATGCACTGGGCTGCTTTTCCAGACCATGACTTACAGTGCACTTGATTTCCAGGGAGCAATGCATGCCTCTTATGCCTCATCACTGTGTCGTTAGAGGCTCTAGACTACTTTATGACTGTGAGCATCTTCCTTTTGGATATAGGTACTGGAGAGAAACAAATCATTAGAGAGAGAGAGAAACAGATGTAAGTTTTGATTGCTAAAACACACAAAAGACATAGACTGCTGGAGCTGTGCTTTGCTGAATAGAGAGCTGCTCTATCCCAAGAGCTAATAGAGTGCAGAGGCAGAGGCGTGCCTAGGACATCAGCTGTTTATCAGGTGAAAGAAGGGTGCAGAGCTATATGGATTCCTCAGCTAGGGGTCACTAGACGCCCTTCATATGCTACAGGAGAAAAACATTTAGCAATTGAAAACAGCTATGCTGAAAGACATGCCTTTCAATATAGTCTTTGGTTTTTCTCCTTTGTTTAATGCTTCTAACATGTCATTTAATGTACTGATTTTCTTATTTAAACTACAGGTTAAGCATGTTCATCACAATTTGTGTTCATTTATTCTTGGCTGCAATAACTTATCATATTTTTTAAATAATAAATGAATGTGATGTTTTGGGTTACTTTTTTCACCTTCCACATTTCAAATCATTAAAAATGGCTTGTGCCTTTTTCTAGATTACATTTTAAAACAAACATAGATAGCCGGGGGTGGGAATAAAATTATCATTCTGGGAACTACTTTACCATTTTTAAAAAGTCAGCACCAATTTTAATTTCACTACTTGCTAAACAATTATAGTTGATAATCTCACTATAGCTCTAGTTATAATATCATTCAGTTAAATCTTACTCCTCCAACAGGCATCACTATACCTATACTTCATATCAAAGTGGTAAGAAAGCCACAACTGAGAAAGAACAAATAATTTTACCTTGATTGCCAGAGAAGGACACTTAGGAAAATTCCTTTTGGGGTAATGTGCAAGGGAGCCCAAAAATGCCTCTTTGTTACAAAACTTATTTATTTGGTCAGTGAACTATGCCTTAAATTAGATGAAGCCAGTAGACCTTAAATATAATCCAGCTAATGTAACTGGATTATAATGAAGCAATTTGAATATAGTCATCAATGCCACACTTAAAATATGAGTGGCTTCCATCAACATACTAAAAGGATTACCTCTTCTTCATTGGTCCAGTGCCAGAATGCATGGCCACATTTCCTACACCAATTTGATACCATAAACAAAAAAAGACCCAAAGGCCGTGTCTCCAGTGCAGCTCAAGACAGCAGGACGAACACTGGGACAGTGCTGCCATTATCACACGTACCAGGAGCTGTTGGCAGAAGTGATGTTCCTCCACTATCCTGATGAGGCAGCAGTTTCCACAGGGACCCACAGGTTGCTGGAACAATGCTGACATCTCCTTCCTACAGGAAGTGGATTGAGTCCTTCTCAGGTAGAATTGCCAGTTAAAATACAGGACATCCAGACATTTCATAGGACATTCTTATACTAAAAAAAAATACACATTCTTTATCTAAAATTCAAATGCAAGTGGGAATCCTATATTTTCCTTTGCTAAATCTGCCAATCTAATTCCTGTGGTAGGGAGAAATTGCTTCCCTTTTTGGATAGAAATCCTCCATTTTTCTCTTTCCTGAGTTTAGGGAAGACAGGAAGGGATGTAAAAATTTTGCTTACAAGTCTGTGTTTTCCACTTGAAGATTCACTTATTTATAGGAAAAAGAACTTAGAAAGATAGAGTTTAGTCAAACTGGTCCAGAAGTCTAAGAACCAAAGTGATTGAACAGTCTGAAGTCTGAGAGTTGTATATTCCCAGCGTCTACTCCCATCCATAAAGTCTAACATTAAATCAGCATACTGGGCCGTGCAAATGGGAATTAGAAAGGTTCCATATTTGCCTTGATTTTACTGTTGGAAAATAACTTCTCCATGCTTCCATTTTATCTCCAGGGATTTGAATAAGAGGAGGGCCACCACTTTGGATAACAGTCTAAGGTGGAATTGGGTTCTTAAAAAATCTGACCATTGTGGGCATCTCAAAAGTGCGTAATTTTTAAGCAAATATGTAGTATTACTCATGTTGTAAATATTCTTTCAAAAAAATGTATTACCATTTTAGGGTCAGGCATATTTATAAATAGGCGTAAAAATTAGTTTTTACATGACCTGAATTGAAGAATGCTCAGAAACTCCTCTATGTCAAATTATTTCCTCTCCCTAAATGCTACAGTACTTAAAAGATCAGCATCCAACATTCATTTTATCAGTTTCTTTAAATCTCCAGAAAGGGATTATGATAGCACCAATACTTTTCAGTGAATGGTTTTATAGGGAAACTGGAGTTCAGACAGCATAAACATGGTTAATCTTAATTCAGATCACCAGAAAGTGAAAAAAAAAAAAAGGATGAGAAGGTAGTGGTAGGAGGTGAGGATCACATTCAAGGAAAACATCAGTTGCCCAATAAATGTGCCTGCAGTGGTCTTGACTCATGCTCTTTATTCCACTCCCAGCTGTGTCACACTTTTAGTTGAAGAGACAGTCATTTTTATTTAACCATTCCCCTTTTCTCCTGCTCTCTGCGTACAATTCACTCACTCCTGGCCCTACACTTGTCCAGGGTAGGCTGCCAAGCTGGCCTAGTTCAGATCACACCGCAGGGTTCAAAAGAACGTTCCCTGTTCGTCACTACATGCTGTGTGACTCCAGGCAAAATGCTTAAAGTCTCTGGACCTTGGTTTCAGCATCATAAAATGACGAAGTATCATTAGATGGTCTGTCAGTCTTACCAAGAAAGGAAAGACAAAAACTCACATCATTTGAATCTTGCAATTGGCTCAGCAGTGGAAATATATTATCTCACACATACAGATAATGTATTATCTCACATCATATTATCTCACACATCATTGCCTGACCCCTTACTAGCCACATATTCTAGGGAAATTTACTTTATTTCTCTTTGCCTCTTTTTTTGTTTTGTTTTGTTTTATCTGTCAACAGGGAAAAATAATACCTACTAGCCTAGGATGTCATGATAATAAAATGAGTTAAATCAGTTGACATATAAAAGATGCTTAATACATTTTAGCTATTATCATAACTGATAATAGCTATTACTTTCTCTAAGAATTATTTTTCTTTCAAAGAAAAAAATTAGTTATATCAACAACTCTGAGATATTGTCAGCTCTAGAGTGAGTTAGTTTTAACTGGCATTTCAAGAAGATGTAGTTATCTTTGCTTCCAATTAATAATTTTGAATAAGAACTTTGTTTTTAATAAGAATTTTTAAAAAGTAAAAATACATATTATCATCACCAACTGCTCAGAATAAAGACTTTGTTTTTACGTATAAGGAATTCAACAAACCAGAAAAAATAATCTTAACTTCTGCTCCCAAATAATCTCCATATTTTAATACTTAGCCATAAAACAGTCCTTATACTATTGCGCAAAATACAAAGAAAATCACATATTTAATTTTAAATTAAATTTTGAAATGCCAAATTAAAGTTGTTACCTTCCTAGACTGGCATAATAAAAACACATCAGTACTTAATGGAGTAGATTGTAGATAGATTGTAAATATCTGTGAAATAAACAAAGATTTTAACCACACTTCCTTCTTCTTTCAATTTCTTTAAGAAGTCTACTGTCTGCTGAGGAACACTTTTCTCTCTCTGGTTCCCACTCATCTCCACCACCACATTCCTGGTGCTGCTCCTGAATTTATCACTTACCCAAACAATTTTTTTTTAACCTAAGTTTCACCAGCAGTCTATTAAAACATTTAAGAATTTTTGTTAATAGAGAATGAATAAATCATTTATGGTACAAATCCTGTTTTGTGTTGTCATGAATTTTCATTTGTCTGACATATATCTGGTTGTTGCAACTGCATTATTTCATGTTATCATCTTTTTTCTTTTCTTTTTTGGAATGTAAAAAATGTTAGTCCTGGAAGTGGTTAATGTGACGAAAAGCACATTAGGAAAAAAAAAATACACCTCAATCCAACGTGATGGCATTAAGTGGAATCCAGTGTATCATGGAACACCTAATGCACACAAGATGTGGAGCATGCCCCTGGTCAGAACTTTTAAATTCTAAGTAGCAATGAATGGAGAAATAAATCAAATGGGAGGATAGCTGTATTAATAAACAGTGAAAATGCTTCATACTCACACTCCAGCAAAGCAAGATGAAAAAGTGATCCTGGCTGTCATGAGCTATTACTGAATGAAGAACTCCGTTTTAGCTCTTCTAACTTGAAAATGGAAAAAAAAAAAAAGAAAAGAAAAAGAAAAAATACTGGAGGAAAACAGCCTTTTTTCCTTGAGTCTCTCAGGCTCGTTGTCAGTAAAACAAAGTGCTATGTATCATCTGTTTAGTGACAGAAAATATATATATTGAGATCAAAGATAATCAAGGTACACCTGGTTATTATTTGTAAAGACTTAACTGTAAGTTTTTAATGATTAATTTATCTGCCACATAATGCTTTAATAGATCATGTGAAACATCAAGGGAGGAATGTGGTACTGCATTTCTAAAGCCTCCTTCTCTGTCTCTGAATGATAATAGGCATGGGAGTCGTCATTAGTCTTGTTAGACGAGGGTTCCTTTAGGAATCTCTATGTGTTACCTTTTAGAGGGAAGGTCAAAGAAGCCACCCCTGGGGACTCCCCTGCAGGATACAACTAACACAAGCATAAACTGTATGGAAATGGCTAAATTGTCTTTACTGAGACCTTGGTCTTTCACATCAATCAAGTCCTTCTGAACTAGTAAAACAGATAAGCACCCTGCTGGCAAAAGTGTTACTATCCTTATGCTTGTCATGACTGGCACTACAAATTTAACAATAAACAGGCAGTTATTTGTCTTACTTCTTTAAAAACAAAGTAAGTGTGCCGTGTGCCCAAAGACATACAGTTGCAAGGACAACTCATTTTAATGGTGAACAGAGAGATGAAAAAATTGCTAAGTGGGTTCTGTGCCACTCTCTTTCAGTCCTTCCTCCAACGACCCTATATCCAGGAATCCAATTGTAACTGCTATCAGTGCACATGGAGAAGGTAATACGAATCTGACAAGCCAAAACAAAGCAAACCAGGACCCCACAGCTGCCATGTGGGAGGGGGCAGATTTATCCGCCCTCACGTTTCAGCTTCCTGAGAGTGGAGCCTGTGTCAATGCCTCATCCTGACACCTAACTCATGGGGGAATTATAAGTCATCAATACCAATGACTGTAAAACACTTTGTAAATAAAAATGGCTTAGAAGTTCCAATTAACAACAGAAAGTAACCCTCTGGGATGTACCAGAGAGAAATAACTGCAGCCATAAATAAGCAATGGTGAGTTTAGGCTCACTTCTTATTTCAATACCATTAAAAACGGACCTCCTTCCAATCTCCAATCTGAAGACTCAGCTATGATGTTTTTTCTCATTTACACTATACAGTGTCATGCCCATGAGTGAAAGGGTTGAGGAAATACAGGATTGGGCATTCCCTACTATTTTAATATGAGTATTGCAAACATACATACTCTTAGCTACCTTCATGTGAAAAAAAAGAAAAAACCAACCAGAAGTAGTATAGTATAACTTAACTCAGCTAACTGCGTGACCACCACAGATGTACCATAAACAGGGAGCATAGCAGGCCCAGGTAATGGCTACAGTGCACACCCCTAGTGTGCTTCATGCTTGCCCCATTTAGGACTTTCACAGGCACACACAATGGATTATAAATCTGACCCGGGAAGTATCCCCTGAGCCTAGAGTATGTCCCAGGCATGGTGCTAATCACTGGCAATATAACTCACTTATACCTCTGAGGAAAAGAGGCTTGGGGAGTAATTTGATATGACCAAATTATAATTAAATTGATAACCATATAATACTTAAATGTCATATATTATTCTAAATGCATTATTAAAAAGTCAACTGATTATTACTCAGAAGAGCCCTATGAAGCAAGTACTACTGTTGTCCACATTTTAAGGTAAACCCAGAGAGATTGAATAACTTGCCCAAGGTCACAGAGAACTGAGACTTGAACCTGGGCAGTTGGACTCCAGAGTCCATGCTTTTAACCACTTCTCAACCTGGAAAAAGAGCCCAAGTTTCTGGTTCCACACCTAGTTTCTAGGGTCTCTGCTTGATTTAAAAAATTTTAAAGATAAATAAATATGATAAGACATGGCAGCTTATCCTTCAGGTGCTCACATGCCTGTGCAATGACAGACAGGCAAACAACTCCAGGGTGATTGAAGTCAAATAGTTAGAAAATTAAATAAGGGAGCATTTAGCTCAGACTGGGGCCTTCAAAGAAATCTTAGAAGAAGATAATGAGTTGTGTTTCCATTTCCTTGGAAAATCTACTTATATGTCCCCCTATGTTTTCAGCAGACATTCTTGCAAGCTGTGGCTTAAATATGCACAGCATGTCCACAGGAATAATTTCAAATATAATACGAAAAAAATTAGCACCACCCTTAGCTTCTGCTAAGTCTATTGTAAGGTCCATAGTAGCAAAACTCAGGCTGCCACAGCTTGACCAAAAACCAGGGGCCAATCCAGGATACTCAGCTACCCCTCTGTAAAGCTGTTACCCATGGGGCATCTCTAGAGCAGCTTTAGCTGGCTGGTGAGTTCGGCTGACTCTCATCACAGAGGTCCCGATGGGCAGAGGTTCTGACTCCCCTGCCCAGATGAAGCATGAGGGGAGGGCAGCACTTGTTCTACCCTGCACGGACCATCTCTACAGGAAACATCACCTCCAAACCAGAGCTCCCAACCTTGCAGAAAGACCCCACTTGCAGGAAGACAATTCAGTGGGGAGAAGATGTTGGGGAAGATGAACTGTGGGAGGAGGAAGAAGGGAGTGGCAGATGCAGGCAGTATCTTCAGCTTCTGCTTGATCCTTGATTTCTCTCTGTAGAGGAGATTGACCTCCAGGAAGAATGGACCTCCCTTCACCCTTCACCCCTTCAGCACAGCAGCGAGGCCTGTACAGGGTCTATCCCTGCCATACACCTACCAAGAATACACCAAAGCCATTAAACATACCAATCTTTACTGACTAAAAGGCTGCCATCTTTTCAGCCCTTTAAAATATATGGCACACGCATACAATGAAAAACAATGATGTTATAGATTTATTGACATGGAAACATGTTGTCTATGTATCACTGAGTGAAAATAAATAGGTTATGAGAAATAGGTACCAAATCCAATTTTGTAAATGATTAAATGCATATAAAAAGACCAGAAAAATATGCATCAGGATATTTACAGTGAAGGAATTATTACAAGTATTTTTTTTCCTTCCTTGTGCTGTCTTCTTTATGTAGACTCTGTATTATTTATTTGTTTATTTACTTTTCTGAAAGAGCTATTTTACGTTTTCCTCAGGAAAAGGGAGATTTTTATTTCTTCTTACTTTTTGGAGATGTAGTCTCACTCTGTCTTGTAGGTTGAAGTGAGTTGTCTGAACAGAGCTCACTGTAACCCTGACTTCCTGGGCTTAAGCGATCCTCCCACCTCTGCCTCTCAAGTAAGAGAGACTATCGGTGTGCACTAAGACCATAGGTGCGCAGCACCATGCCTGGCTAATTTTTTTTTTTTTTTTTTTTTTTTTTTTTGTAGGAACAGGGTCTCTTTGTGTTGACTAGGCTGGTCTCAAACTCCTGGCCTCAAGCAATACTCCCACTTTGGCCTTTGAAAGTGATGGGATTTCGGGCGTGAGCCACTGCACCTGGTCAGGAAGTAGGAGATTCTTAAACAGGTGGTAATAGTATCAGTTATTATCAGTCTTAGTGGTTTGATTTGATTGAAATGGCTCAGGCTAAGGAACAAGACTTTAATGGCAGAGAGAGAAGTATATTGATGAACTGGATTTGTCAGCTCTTTCCTGATGACTAAAATCAAATGTGAAGTGGTTATTGCCATTTAGCATATTCCCAGAATTCAGACTTTATGATTTCGCTGTCACTCACCAAATCAAAATCAGGGTATCCCAAAGTAGATATGTTAGAAGAAGAAAAAACAAAAGATTGGGTAACCAAATCAATTTGGGATATGTTGAGCTAAATAGTGTTAAATAGTCATCTTTCTTGCAGGATTTCTGAGAGCCTGATTATGCTAACGAACATTGTGTATTTCCCACAAAATAACAGTATTCCCAACTTTAGATTTATCCATGGAATTCATTTTTGCCAAAGCATCACATGTGACCAGTGACAAGTGAATGCTGCATTGCTTGGCAACACTGTTCTAAGTAGTATCTAGAAACACCTATAAACACATATACTAACTCCCTTAGGAGAATTTTTCGATGGTTTAGCAAGTATAAATCTATTATTTTCATAGATGTTGCTCTAATTTCAGAAACTATGATATTAGTCATGATATTAAGTCAGTTCCACCAGGTTGCTTCACCAGAAGCACCAAAGAGTTTATCAGTGGATAAATGTCTGAACTAAAAATCTGCGAAATCACTTTCAAGTAAAGGGGACCAATCTGTAAACAAAATAAAATGTACACCTGTCACTGCCATTCTTTTGAGTCATTACAGTTTATAAATTTATACACCATGAAAAGCTTTATTTATGTTCATATGGTGTGAAAATTGCAAGAAAAACTTTAAATTAATTACCTTTTTTTAAAGAAAGCAATTGAAATTTATCACAGACAGTAAGGGAATTTATTTACATGCCATAAAGCTTCTGAAAATACAGTCATGAAATATGAGTTAGGAAAAGTGGCTTATGCCCTCACATGTCCTCAAGATGTAAAAGCAAATTAGCCGGCCAGAACTGCAAACCAGTCTTGTGGATTTGGATCTGATCTCTCTCCCTAGCTTAGCCTTTGCAGGATCTCAAAGGCAGACTTGACTCAACAATATAATCTTTTCTTTTGGGTTTACTCAAAAATTTCCCCCAGAATCTACATAATCTGCTCTTAATACTAGAAGTTGAGCAGTTAAGACAGTTTATCACAGTTTCCTCTCACACCTCAGGAATAGACACCAGTTGAACCACATCTCAGAACCCATTTAGCTGGGGGTGAGGGGTGCTTCTAGGACTGAATCTTTTTTTTCTCTCTCTCTCTCTTTTAAAAGTATCATTTTGTTTCACTGTGAAATAAGCTGATTAGTATGTAGAAAAGCAACAGACCCTTGATTTCCACAAATGCATTTTGATTTTTTATTCTGGGCTTCAAGTCTTTCCTGCATACATTTAACAGCAGCCCTCTGCATCAAAGGTACATTTACTGGGCTGAGAGTTTGGGGGGTGGGCTCCTCCCTGGAATCTTGCTTACATTTGCATGTGAAAAGAAAGAAATGCTTTTGAGTAATTAGTCATCTGAAATTCTGCACCATGAAGAAAAAAATTTGCTTTTGGATACTTATGGAGAGAAAAATCCATATGGACAATGAATATCCTATTAATGCGTTGGGGGGAAGGGACAGGGATGTAGCACATTATGTTGAATTTCATTCAAACAATGGTAAAAGTAATATTGTTACTTTCTTATAAATAGTAGCTACAATGGAAAATAGCACAAAGCTGTCTTATTCACAACTTAAATTTCTTATATTCATTCTGTGATCTTAAAAGCCCTTTCTTTTTGACCTGATATTTTCATGCCATATTGAAGAAACTCGTGATCAATATGTATTGATTTGATTACTAATTGCATTAATTTTGCTTTAGAAATTAGAAAGGCTCTAATGAGAATGTGAAGTCACTTCAAGATAGTACATTATGGGCAGGCTAATTTAGCTGGGCTCTATGCATCAGATTATTTCATTATGAACCTTCAATTACCATACAAACGAATGAGATAAATAGCCTTTTCGGAGCAGATTTACATTTTTGAATTTGTCTATAAATTTCAAGAGCTTAAGTTAATTTATAACCTAACATCATATTTAATATACAAATAGTTCAATCATGAATGCCTTATCTGCATAAACCCTTCCTTACCCTGGCCCTTCACGTTATGCTTTGAACAACATTAGAAACAATTACTGTTTTTTTATACTTGCTTGTACTACATTTAATCTCTTAAAGAAAAATGTGAAATGAATATTTTTGTTAAAATCTTGCATATTATCGCTTAGCAATTGGTGCAACAAAACCAAGAGATGAAGAGGTATGCCGTTTAAAATTTATAAGACCTAGACATGTGAAATAGTCAAGCTGATTTTGAAATTGAGTGCAGATGCTAAAATAACATCCCAAGAAACAGGAGACCATAGAGCCTTTCAAATTCTGAATGTATTTCCACTGTTTTAAAAGCCCTATCTGTAAATTGAATTAAATAAAAAGACACAAGAAGTAGACATCTTTACCACAAGAGTCTACCTAATTTGGTCTTGGGGTGAGGTGGTATTGTGGTAGGTGGGAGAAATGTGGCCAGAAGGCAAATGTAAAGACAATTTCAAGGGGATGCCCAGAATTCTGAGATATCTTGAAGAAAAGCAATGCATTAAATAAAATCCAGGTAATATTTTGCAAATAAATATTTGAAAGTTCATTCCGTGTGTTTATAAACACAGAAGAAAATGAAATAGCTAGCACTAATAGATATTTCATGTGGTCCTATAAAGTTTCGAAGTGGCGCTGATAATAATGGACAGAAGATGCCATCTACTTTTGCTGTTTAGTGTTTCATGATAAAATCATGAACACACAGTCTTGGCATCTCATCCTATAGTTATTATTTTGTATACTTAAAAATTTTTAAACCTATAAAATAGTCCAATGGTTGAATTTATACCTTCATTCATTATTCTTGTTCACTGACATTATAAGACCCTCATGGCACAATAATAAAAAATCAATGAATTGTGAGCTTATTACGTAATTTAGGGTAAAGCATATTTCACAAGCAAAGGCCTTATGAGAGAATATCAGGGCTGAGGGCTCAGGAGAGACCAACTAGCACCTTGTCACTCAGTGTGCAGTTTGCGATGAGCACCTGGGAACCAAGTGGATTCTGGCTCCACCGCAGACCTTTGAATCCCAACCTCAATTTGGTGTGATGCCCAGGAGATTCATGTGCATGTTATAGTTTGAGAAGTGCTCGTTTAGTCTTTCATTATCTTTTAATAAACATGGCAACTAAGGCAAAGAAAGGTTGAGAATGCTTTCAAGGTGGCAAAAACTAACTCTTATCTATGGCTGAAAGCTATGGTGGTTCAAGTACGGTGCTATGTAGATTCCAGTCATGGGTCAGGTCTGCAAAGGTTAACTTTGCCGAACTTCCAGCCAGCTTTCAGAACTGCTTGTAATAGTTATAGAGAACATGTCTGAGAGTATTTGATGGATGGATACTAGCGTAGCATCATTCCAAAAACAATCATTCTGAATTTCTATTTTGCACAATCATTTAATCAGTCAGGTTCATAAGCAAGTGCCAGCATTTATCACCCCGAACGACTTTCTATACAGAAAATTCAAAATAAGAGAGAATAGTTGTATCCTCGATTTACCTATTCATAGAAAAAGTGTGAGAGTCAATCATGACATGTTTGTCAGTATTTCACCACATAAAAATTAAAACAGCAAGGGGCGATAACAAGTGGAGGAATTTTTAGTGTGGCTACCTGCAGCTGAGTATGTATAAGGCAAGTAAACAGTGGCCCAGTATAGACACAGCTGAGGGCACTTAATTAGTGACAATTACTACATTGTTCTAAGCTGCCTGCAACCTTGCTCTCTCCCTTTAGATAAACTCATTTAAGTAAATACAATGTCAAGAAAATGGACAAGCCCTTTGACTTGCTAGAGAACCATGAAAGTGCTGTATTCCATCAATTAAACATGATTCTTTCTTTTTATTAAAGGGAATTAGATTTCACATTTGCTTCAAAATTTCATACAGCAATCCACACATTATGTATATTAGTTCTTTAGTGTTAAATATTCAGCAAATAGACTTTTTCTTTTCAAAAATGTACACTAATAATGATCACACACCAAATCTTAATGGTTGGAGCCTTTCAGAAATTACTTACCTAGAAATATGTTTTAAGAAATAGCTTTCCAACTCACTGGTATAAAATATTTTAAAGGGATAAACAATTTGGATGCTTTTCTAACTGATCACATTAAGTAAGAATGGTGTCCAGGAATAGTTTGGAAATGTTTTGGAAAAGTCACAAATGAATTACTTTGAAGTTTTTTTTTTTTTTTTTTAATTACA